>CAJNIZ010026714.1:47786-58832 GCA_905231905.1 Symbiodinium pilosum | reverse complement strand
AGCGGGTACCCAAACATTTCCAAAATCCTGAATAAGCCGGCGAACTTGACATTAAAGCGGGTGCCCGTGCATAAGCGGGTGCGACATTATGGTAACTTAATTTAAGTTCCTTAACAGCAACCCAGAAAAGCCTCAAACCCTGTGCCCTCAAAAACCTTGCCTTTGTCGTTGCGAAAAACCCAGGCCTGGCTGGAAGTATCCAAGGGGCAGCTGTACGGCAACTTCTCCAGAACCGTGACCCGGGCTGCAATGGTTTAGGGTTGAGGGTTTGGGGCTAGGGTTCGGGCTGCGAGATTTGAACTCATGTCTTATTCTATGACTATTATCATGGTGGGGGAGGTTTTTGAAAATTGAAGGGCGGAGAAGTCCATAATTGATGCCTGCGTGGAGTAAGCATAGTTGGTACCACTACCACTATGCGAAGCGTTATTGGAATCATGTATAAGTAACTTCTGAGGGATTCACCATGTTCTTAGCTTTTTGTATGACATTGGAAGTTGCTGGCAAGCCCTTTGCATTGCAAGAATCAGACTCCTAAAAGTCTTACTGTAAAGTACCCTAAACCCCAAACCCTAAACCCCAAACCCTAAACCCTAAACCCTAAACCCTTCGGAACAAGGTGAGCCGTCTCTCAGCCGATGGGTCCCGAGCTCAGTAAGGTTTTGTATTCAGGGTTCACGGTTATGTATTAGGTGGACCCCCCACCCAGTAATAGTGACTATAAGGGACAATAGGGATGATATCTGGGTCCTCTTATATTCTTATTATACCACTATTACAGGGTCGGGGGTCCTCCTAAGTTATATAGGGGTTTGGGGGGCTTAGGGTCTTCCGTGCATTTAGGGCTCTAGGCGTTTCAGAGCGTAGGGTCCAGGGCACAATGAGAACAGTGTGCTGATTCTCCTGGTTAAGGCAGAACAGTATCAACAACAATGGTGCACAGCTTCGAACAACCCAAACCCTAAACCTTAAGGATCTTCGCTTACAATAAGACCCCTTCCCTTGATGATGCACATTGCATGCGCGGTGCTCAGAAGGACTATAACAGGAAGACTTGCCACTACAAGGAGCAAAGATGGAAAGATCAACTGCAGCACGGTTAATCATACTTGTAGCGACGGTGCGAAATGACACTCATGTAATAGCCACAATACGGGTAACAAGGTTGATGGTAATGCTGGTATTAGCAAAAGCGCCTGCAGCAGTCCGGTAAGAAGAATACAGTACTAGAGATTTCGACAATTGAGATGGTATGTGCAATAGATGGGATCATATGGGCAAGTCTCAGCCGCGCATGAATGTTAGGTTCCTCATTGTATGAAACCTGGGGAAATGCGAAGCCTCCTACATCCTCTCTGTCCATGCGCATAAGCCATTAAATGTATGCAACAAAGGTTCGACCGCGGTATTGCAGTTGCTTTGAGGATCCGACATCTGCTCATCCTTTCAGATAACGTGGTCTTCCACACCGACACGGATCCTCGGCTTCAGGTTGTGTGGTTTTTGGGTAAGCTTGGGGGCACTTCCTTGTTTCGGGGTTGCGGATTTAGCGGCTTAGCGTTAAGGGTCAAGCGCTGCGCGACAAACCTCTACACGAGGACGCTCGCAAGGAGTTGTTGGGCACAATGCTTATGCAGGTTTATTATTGTGGAGAGCCAGATTGGGAAGTTGTCGCATGATCCTGCATAGGCTTACCAACGCTCGCAAGGCCTTCCCGCTGACCCCTATTCTACTTGAGAGTTTCCCAAAATTAGGGGTACCCTTTTGGGGGTCCCCAGAATAAGGACTATGGTATTTTGGGGTCTATATTGGGGTCCCCCTATTTTGGGAAACTACCACTTTGTCTGGCTAGTACCCAAATACCACTTACGTAGGCCCCAAAGCCATGAGGGGAAGATGCTTGGCCAAGAGTATGTGAGCTATAGTCTAAAGTCCTTAAATGGGGTTATACAGTATAGGGGACTAGTATAGGGGTTATTAAAGGTTATACTAGGAGTTTAGATTATAGATCATGTACTGTATAGACGCTCCGACCCCCAGGGCCATGACTACCTTGCCTGTTGCATCGAGGATGTTGGAGCAGCATCCGCCCAGACCTCGGGTAAAGCCCTTCAAAGCTGTTTAGGGTTTAGGTTTAGGGTTTAGGGTCTAGGCTTCGAGTACAGTCTTGAGTACAACTCGGGGTGCAACTAGGGTGCAAGGTAGCTGTAGCTGTTGTGCTAAGTGACCGTTCCAAAACTCATGGGTCCAGAGTTCACGCGGGGTTCAGGGCACGGGGTCAAAGTTCCAGATTCCAACTTTGAGATGTGTATTGGGCCAGGAACCCTGTCTAATGTAGGGCTTACATCGGGCTTAGGCTTTAGGGGTAAAGATTGGCCCCAGATTCCTTATAGAATTATGTACCGGGTGCCCTAAATAGACCTGAAGCTGATGTTGGTAAGTATTTAGGCCGCTGTAGGAACATTGTTGTCCCTTCAACTCTTCATATCTCAAGCGACACACAGCCCCCTACAAATGGGATCCTGTTGTTCAAGAAAGAAAGCGCACGTGTGAGCGAGTTTTTTCCTCACTCTGTCGCGTAAGCCTCCAAATCCTTAAGCCGTGCCTGGTACCTTACCGTTAACCCCAAGCATTTAGATTCAGTTGGCTAGTCTCTGCCTCTGATTACTAGGTATAGACAACTGAACAGTTGGGAAATTGGGATGCAGGCAGACGGACGATCACCAATGGACACGTGTAAGGCGTAAGGTTTGCTGTTGATCTCAAAAATCCTGCATGACCCTGCTATACCGTAATACCAGAATTTCCCAGGTATACGAGACTAGAACCATGCAGGATTTCTAGTATCCACTTTATGGAACCCTATGTCATGCAAGTTTCCATTTGATCTTCGAGGTTCTCTTCGATTTAATTACCCATCATTGTGCTCATAGATTCACAGTGACTCTCCCAGAGCTGAGAACGATGACAAGAACAGGGTTTAGTGTGGAGGACAAGTTGCAACAGCTGCCTAGAAGGAAGAGCTGTAGCAACAATAAGAATAGTGCAACAGCAACAGCGATGAGCAAGGATAAGAAGGACGGGCATCAGAATCAGAAGACATAGAGCTATCACCCAACCCCAAAACCTACCTGAACGCAGCCTCCCTACAATCTCTTAAATCCTCAGCCCTAAGCTTTCAACCGACAGCCTTAACCCTCCGGCCGCTTGAAAGCCCTAGACACTCTGCTCTAAGGTCTATAACAACAATCCTACACGGTTCCGGGTTTAGGGCTGAGGGCTCAGGGTTTTGGATTGTAAGCCGCGGGGTCCCCAACCCCAAGCCCCACTTGGAGGGTCATGGGGACTTCGTAAATAGGTTAATATTGGGGATAGCTGGGGTTATTATGCTTACAGGGGTTATTAACCTACGTAACCCTAAACCCCCTAAACCCTAAACCCTGACTATTAAGTCCCCATGACCCTGCAAGTAAGCAGTGTGGTTCCTGCAGGCCTTGCTCAGCGAAAGGTCCGAGACATTTGCAGTTCGCCTGGACTTGTACCGGCCTCAGAATCTGTGGGTTTAGGGCTTAGATTTTAGATTTAGGGCTATTGGGGTTATGTAGGGTTAATGGAAAAGAAAATGTAAACTACTATAATTGGTTATGTAGGGTTTAGGGTTCAGGGATTTGGGTTTGGGGCTTAGGGTTTAGGGCTTCCTTCCTGGAAATGAGAATAGGTTGAAGGACCTATGCTATGTTAGGATTTGGGGATAAGGGTTCAGGGAGTTTAAGGCTTATTGCTTAAGTTTCAGGATTTCGGGGTTTGGGGCCGGAGGGATTAGGCCGGGAGATTGGGGTATGATACAGAACGGTCTATCTTACTGCCATGCCATGCCATGCCTTAGCTCCTGTGCAGCTTGCTAATGTCAATTGACGCAAGCTGCCATGCAGATAAAGTGGTGTACTACAGGATTCTACAGGGAAGAGCTATCATACTGTTGGTGGAGGTACTCTTGCACCACCTTAAGTCCCCAAAGTCCTAGGAATTACATTTTTTAGGGCCCCTAGGTGGTGCAAGATTTCATCCATCAACAGTATTGATAGAGGTCATGCACAAGTTGCGCATGGCTTGTACAGGGCCCGCATAGGCGCTGCGCACGGTCATTTGCCAGTATCACTGGGGTTCGTGAGGTCCGTCTTCTGCTGTCATGAACTCCCATCCCGCTCATAAGTCCCCGCCGCGATGAGGATAAATGTCCCCGCTTTGAAGCAGATGTTCGTAAGGATTCTTCACTTTCTGGGTTATATCAGAGCTCACTGACTTTGAACACGATATTGCCCAGTAGGGCTGTGTACAGAGTATACAAGCGCAACCCACCGATCATATGCACAATAGTCTAAACTCCTTAGAGGGGGGCTTATATGGGGGACTACTATAGGGCTCCTTAAGGGGCTTACTAGGGGTTTGTTTGGATTATAGATCATATAGGCATGATACAGGGAACAGCTATGGTAGGATGGATGCGGGGGGATAGGCAGGGTATGCCTTCAGGGCTGGAGTTTGGTGATGTGCAGATGAGGGTAGCGCTTTGGAATGTCATGGCCAGTTGCAAGTGGGGGTTGTCATTATTTCTCCTTACTGGGGCTTAAGCCTCAACATCTGATGATCTTGATTTTCCTACTGGTTAGGGTCTAACCAGTAGGGAATAAGGGAGCATTATATAGGGGTTATATAGGGATTATGTTCCCTGATTCCCTGCTAAGGACCAGCAAGCCAGTATATGGGATTTCTCAACATGATCTTGGGAGGATTTCCTTGCATTCTGTCAGAAGTTTACATGAGCCAGACCCTTCAGGTTGCAGCCTCCAGAGGCCTGAGAGGCATGCCAAACCTGCGCAGAATCTGGCGAACAACCGCAAGAAAAACAAGTTCTCGAAATGACGGGTCTTTTCAGGAGGTGGCGTACAAGACATTCTCCAGGAAATAAGAGGGACTGTCGCTTTGAGATCTGCCAGCGCAAGGAACCCTCGCATCGAGCATTTCCCGCGCGAAGAGCTGTACGCACGGAGCTCAATTATTTGAAAGCAAGACGCGCAGTTTTGTGTGCTTGCCAGTGCCATTGCTGGTCCGGTCTTCAAAAGGTCATCATATCATCATGATAGCTGGTACTTATCAGAACTAAACGAGTGAGAACTGACCACAAAGACAAGTGCTTATCTCAAGAGAGTTTGCCTGCAACTGAGGCATCCGCACCCCGCGCCAAGCCCTTTGCCAATGACCCACGTCTCATGTGGGCGGCCCGGATAGCCATGTTCGGGTCATTTTGGGTGCGTCAAAAATGGGGGGCTCTGCGGACCCTCGGGATTATGAGGACCCAATGTCTGCATTGAGCAATACCCTTGTCCAAAACAAGGATGATTCCTTATGCGCTGCAAGATGTGGGAATCTTATGGTGCAGGCCCCTAGAATAGAACCAGAGTCTGAACATGTGTTCTGAAAGGTGGATCCTTGCTTTCAATCGTAATCTTCCGAAGCCCGAATGCACTCTTGCTCTCCTGTGAGACTCTGAGCAAAGACGCCTATAGATTTCAAATCGTGGCTCCCATAATCCCCTTCAATGTCCGTATATCCCTGGGCCCCCTATGTCCCCCCTCCCATTTTGCAGCAGCCCCGATGTTCCGGCAGGGTGTGGACTCGTAGCTTCGATTCCTCGAAGATGGCATATGAAGCGGTGGCGGTCTGAGAGGTGACAGAGACATGCTTGAGGAGGGAGTTCCCCAAATTCGTACACTGCCTTAGGGTTGCCATCCTCATCTAACCTTAAGTTGCACATATTGTTTTTTTCCTATCCATCCCTACATATCCCTAGATGTGCCCACTTATCCCTGTATGCCCCTAGAATCCCACAAAAAAAAGTTGCTTCAATCCGTAAACCTTGTAATCACTAAACCAAAAAAGGGTTCCATGTTAGTGTGGCTTTCTGAGGTGCCACGCGAAACTGGCTGGGATGATATCCTCAACTGGACAGCAAGCCTGGTCCGTGCTTTGGGCTTAGTTTAGGGTTTAGGATCTCAGGACATGTGGTGGGGTCCTTATCTACTCCAATATGCTAGAACCTAGAAACCCCTCGACCGTAAACTCCAAACCCGAACAAGCCTACACCCGAACCAAAATCCTCCTGTCATCAAGCTTGCTGGGGTTAGTAGGGAATAGGGAAATATACTGTATGGGGATCGTATAGAGATTGTATTCCCTTATTCCCTGCTAACCCTATACCTTATAGACCCTATCTGATATAGGGATTATACCCCGCCCCCGTATTCCCTACCAACCACCAGTAAGTCAAGGTTGAACATGTGTCGCACTTCTTCTCGGCATTGCAGGGCAAGCAGGCCCGGGCCTTCATTTAGGCTTTAGGGTTTAGACTTCGGGGCTTACATTTTAGGACTGATGCTTTAGCTTCTTTAGTTTCTTTTGGGGTTTGTTTAGGGGTTTCAGGGGCCATAGGCTTAAACGTTCAGTGTTGAGGGTATAGGGTTACGAGATTGGTTAAGGACTCAGAGTGAAGAGTCAAGGGTCCGAGGTGCTTAAAAGGGTTGTTGCCTCGTTGTCCTGAAGGATATCAAGGGTTCTAGAGTCTAAAGCTACGTAACCCGAAACCCATAACCCTAAATGCTGAACATATGTCTGTTGGGAGTAAGTTTTTGTATGTGGGCGGGATAGAGTTCAGGGTTTACCAGAATTCTGGGTCCACTTGGAAGCCCTAAACTGTAAGAGCGCTGGTTGTATAGGGCTCAGGACCTATCAGCATCCTCGGCCCCTGTATGCGAGGAGAGCAAAGTAGTTATCCGAGGTAGCCTTACGTAGTCCTTCAAGGGGGGGCCTCCGTTATCCTCTTTTACCCCTTCACCCTAAACTCTAAACCCAACGCCTATAATTCCTGAACAATTCCTAGGACTGCCGCATTTTGAGCAATCCTCGGATGATGTTAGGGGTAAATAAGGTGGCCTCAATATTCAAACTTGTCCAGGTCGAAACCGCCCAGGAGTTGGACGAAAAGGCCGCACGGTGAACAACTGGGTGTTCCTCAACGCAGTGGTACTTGAATTGTTCGGACGAATGGCGTCGACCTTCAAGGGCAAACCAAAGGCGCAAAAGGTAGAGCGCAAGACAGCAGATACTCTTGCCATCATTACCTTTGTCTTGCAGCTGCCTCCTTTTCCCATGATCGTCTCCAGTTTTGCAGTCTTTCCAGCAAGTTTTTTCCGTGGAAGGCAGCCGACTGGCTTAGCAGAAGGCAGCGAATGAAGCGCAGGGAGGTGTCTATATGTGCAGATCTCAGGATGTGTTTCTGTAGGGTTTGGGCTGGGGTACCAGTTTAGGTTCGTGGAGGGGTTCAGGGGTTTGGCGTTTAATTTCGCGGTTGGAGTTTGTGAGCATAGTCCGCTGAGCCCAGACACTTAGACCGCACAGTCGATGGGTTAAATCCTTCATGGCATCACGAATCCCCTTAAACCCTAAACCCTAAATACTAGTTTCCATTTGATTTTCCATTATCCCTATATAACCCCAATATACTATAGTAGTTTTAATTTTCTTTTCCATTATAGTGTCAGCAGAATATGGTTGTTGCGATAAGGAGCCTTCTAACTTCCAGCGAACGGTAAACCCCAAATCCTAAGCTGCAAAACCTGGATGCGCAAAAATCAAAGCCCTGAATCCTAAAACCCTAAACCTTAACACCAAGCCTAAATCCGTAATCGAAAGCCCGCCTGGAAGGTTCATGTGTAATTATCACCTCGACAATATGACAATAGTTATGACCATGTAGGCTGTAATAATTATCTATGGACCTCCAATTTGCTACTGCAACCCCTGCAAACACCCATATCAACCCAGTTCTTATATATCTATATGTATGTATGTAATATACACACATTATCTCTACAAAAGCGCGATGGTCCCTTTGAAGGAACCTATCGTCTAGCCGTCTACAATATTCCCACCACCTTCGGACTCCTGGCACATTTCTTGACATTCCCCCTTGGGATACCCATGATACCCAGCCCTAAACCCTAAACCGCCTTACCCTGTTTTAGGGTCTCAGCTTTGCTCCATGAGGCACCGCCTGCTTCATGGAACCGCTGCTCGTTGCGTTTGAGCCCAGCGATTTCGGCTCGGCCGCGGAGGTTCACCGGGGCCTCGGCCCTCTAAAACCTAAACCCCTAAATCCGATAAACCGAGGGCGTAAGGTTTGGGAGTCTAGAGCTTATAGGCTTCGAGTTTATGGGTTCGGGTTTCTAGGCTTTAGGGTTAGAGTTCAGCTTTGAGAGTTTAGGGTTTGAGGGTTTAGGGTGCAGGGTTTGAGGATTTAGGGTCAAGGGCTTAGGGTTAGATATATAGGCTTAACAATTTATGGCTTACAACTTAGGCTCTCGGGTCAAGGATGCAGTGTTTAGGAATTGACTCTCGAGTTCAGGATTTTAGGGTTATAAAGTCTATGGGATTTGATCCCTTGCGATAGGACCCAAGACAGTCCGAGCGCCCCAATGCACATGAAATCCTATCGCAGCCCAAATGCCACAGGCTTCAGTTTAAGCACAAGGTCGTATCTTGAGGTTTTAGGCTTTAGATTTTAGCATATAGGGTTTAAGTCCACAAGCCCCAAACCATGAACGAGAAGACCCAAGCTGCAAGTGACCACACGCTGATCGCTGAACGACCCTAAATGCTGAACCCTAAACCCTAAACCTTAAGAAATTCTGCCATGATATTTAGAAGGCCTTTCTTACTCCCTCAGCATCAACCCCCTTGCACCTGAGCTTGTGAGGATTGACTCAGAACTGGGCAATGCTCTAGGAAATAGGATGCCCGAAGCAGGGCTGGAAAATTAAAGGATACTACAAGAGATTGGTGGGGGGGGGATGTTTTATATATGGGGGCCCTTCTGATTTGCTACAGTGATTTCAAAAGATATGTTAGCTGTTTGGTGGACCCCCACCCAGTAATAATGACTATAAGGGAGAATAGGGATTAAACTAGGATCCTCTTATATTCCTATTATACCACTATTACAGGGTGGGGGGGGTCCTTCTAAAAGATATGGCATTAGAAGATATAGCAGTTTCTTAAATAGGGGGACCCCAGTATAGACCCCAATGTACCATAATCCTTATCATAAGTCCCCCAAAATGGTACCCCTAATGGTTTCCAAAGATTAGGTGCCCTTTTTTGGAGACCTCATATCAAGGGCTATTGCGCTCTGAGGCATACATTTGAGTCCTCTTTGAAGCAAACTGCAACTGGTGCAATGTTTAGGGTTTAGGGTTGGATTTCGGCAATATGAGATCCCCTTCTTTAGCATCTCGCGCGATCCCCACAAGACCCTAGGAAATACAAGCAATCCGACAACACATGGAAAATCAGCCGGAACATGAACTGGAAGCGCAATAGGAGCTACTGTATTATTTAGAGTTTAGGGTTTAGGTATAACGCCAATAATGATGGGCCTGAGCCCCATCCTCGGAATGCTGGCAGGCCGACGCGCTCCTGCGCACACAGCTGCTACGAGACCTGGGTGGAAAGGCATCGGTGAAGGGCCCGAAGCACGCCTGTTTGAGGTCTAGAAAGTTTGGGGTTTAGGCCTAGCATTTCGCGATTTGGTATCTGGGGTTTTTTGCGTGGATATATTTGGTACAGGATTTAGTAAGGGGATGCCCGCATGGAAGTCCTTTTTTAATGCTCTCTGCTGTCTTTTTTGGCAAGGGGTTTAGATCTCATGGCCTTGCAGGCCTTGATGGCATCCAGGTCCGTTTATACTACCCAGGAGAATGCCAGCCCCCTCCCCCCCCCCCGCCCCGCCCAAGACAGCAAGCTTCTGAATGTCAGCGCATCGTTGATGGCTCTTCTGTGTGAGGCCTGCTTCGGCAAACTAGCGCGTCAGCTCAGTCACGCGCTTGGGAACATACGATGGCCAGATTGAACAAAGTTCACGAGCAGGGCCAACAGCTTTTGAAAGCAAACAGACAGTTGCGGTTTCTTCTGCCGTTCCGCCTGTGTCTCTGAAGTCTCCCTGCTCCTCCACAAGCTGACATGGACCCCACGTAGCCGCCTCTAAAAAGGTTAGCAATTCATGGGTATCTGCCTTGCATCATCCAGGTTGGAGCGAAGCAGAAGTAGCCGATTACTTCCGGGCGGTGGAAGAAGGCTCAGAAGCTGTTCGGAGGGTTCTCTAAACTTACCTCTGGTGAGCAAGGAGTGCAAGAAGAGATCCCTAGAGTCGTCCCCATAATCCCCTCTAATGGGATAGTTTCTATCTTCTTTGCCATTGCTTCATTCAATGCAAACCGGACGCAAGGAAATGAGGTTCAGATGAGGATCTTGGGGATATTATGTGGGAATAACTGTTGGAGCATAGCCGCCCTTAATGAAGATTTTACAGTGATGCATTTGAGGGGCTTGCACTTGGACTTTGTATGTTGAGGCTCATCTGAAGTCAATTAAAACCCTAAACCCCTAAACCCTAGGGAAAGCACTGGTAGGGTGATCAGCCAGCGTCTGGATGTTTCGTGGAAGTAGGGTGCCCACCCACAGACCCTAGAAAGCATTGTTAGCATTACGCGCTGCATCCTAAACTGTAGATTCGACTGTAGATACACCAACTTGCACCGAATCCACTCACGAAACACTGATATTGACCCATAAAGCCAGGGTCATAAAGCTCAAGCCATACGAGTTGATGCTAAAAATCATGCATGCCCCCAAGTACCTTACACCTTGGTAAACATTGGAAATTATGGTACTGTATCAAATTCGTGTGGGATTGTTAGTATCAACCGTATTTTCATGACTTGCCCGCTCCCCTTGCAGGCACTGAGCTGAGCCTCTTGGAAGGGCTTTGGCAGCCTGAGAGGCCTCGTTGCAAAGGTTTACCCAGACTCCCTAAAGGATCCAAAAAATGGAACCCCCTAATAATCCCCTAGGTTCCCTAATGTAGTAATGGGTGCATATTGGGGGGGTTCCATTTTTGGATCCTTTAGGGGGTCTGGGCTTCTGTGTTTGCCT
>CAJNIZ010026714.1:26409-37778 GCA_905231905.1 Symbiodinium pilosum | reverse complement strand
TTCTCTAAACCTTAGTTTAAACCACAGAACATCACCCAGACCACAGGAAAAAATGTGGGGGGGGATACCATGGGGGTGGGGGGGTGGGGGGGGGGTGGTGGATGCTGGCGCATATATAGGGTTAATATGGGGTTATATACGGATAATGGAAAAGAAAATGGAAGCTACTATTTAGGGTTTAGGGGTTTGGGGTTTCCCAAAATTGGGGGTACAGTTCTTTTTGCCGCCATGCGTGCTTTTGGGATTCCAGTGATTTGCGTGTGGTTTGAGGCAAAAGAAGCTAGAAGTCTTGCAGTCCCTCCTTCTAGGGGCACATATAGTCCACTCACCATCCATCCGGTGCAGGTACATAAACTGCAGATTGCTGCGTGTCGGGGAGGACAAGCACAGTGAGCACTTGCCGTTGATATCAGGATACCCTGACTTATTTATGGATGGTGGTAAGGACAGGGCCATGCTATCTTCCTATGAGTGGGCTGGTGGACGGGATTACTGTAATATACTATAACATACTACGTATAATAATCAAAACTTATTACATATACTACAATATACCATAATAGCCCCAAATATAACATAATATACTACATAACATAGATGTCTTTGTCTGCTTGGTATACCCAGACGGCGTTGGCTCCATGGAGACTTAGGACTTTGGGAGTGGTTTCATTCGCCCACTGATCTTGATCGGGAAGTAGTCCGGGTCCATGCAAAGTTCCCTTCCCTAAGGATTCACATAACCCAATGTAGGTAACATTTACAGACTTTAGGGCCCAATGTAGGGATTATTTGCATATTTGGATCCCTAAAGCTTTGAGGGGTCCTTCTAGGAGTACATTCTTTCCAGAGCACTCTACGGGTCCCTAGTTTCTGGACCCCCTTAGCGTGTTTGTCTAATTGCTTCATGTTAACCAAGCCGTAATTGCCCTTGTTTGCCCTAAGGTTTGGGTCGGAGTTAAGTCTTTGAGGTCTGGACCTACGCGACCGCGCACTCTGATAAGGGTAACTTCGATTCTGCAAAAAAAGTTCCTTCCCCAGCGCAGAAGAAAAAACGGAGATGTCCCGATCCCGCCATCTCGTCGATCCAGAGACGCCGATTCTGGCCTTTGGTCAGCTAGGAATAAAATGGATCCTTATATATAGTAGTCCCTATATAACCCATCATAGTCGTTTCCATTTTCTTTTCCATTCCTTCATCCCCACCCTAAACCCTAAACCCTAAACCCCATATAACATATAACCAACTTTAGTTTCAATTTTCTTTTCCATGATTTCATTCCCAGCTAACCGTAGGCCAGGGTTTCAGTACAGACTGGGGAATGCTAAATCTCAACTGCTTCCAGTGTGCAGCTTTCCATGTCCATCCTACATGACCTTCGCATAGGTCGGAGGGAGAGCACTTCATGATGACTTTTAGACTTAGACCTTTGTCCCAGACTTGCTAGGTTCAGGATTTAGGGTTTATCTCTTCCCTCTGCATTGCCATCCACCATTCAATTTACAGCAAGACATGTGGGTTCTGGAGCTCACGTTCGTAGTGAAAACCCAGGCAGTCGGCAAAGCGTCAACATCCACTGCGATAAAGCTTCATTTGCATCGGTTGCTATACAGATAAGGTTTCATCGATTCTCCACTAGCGTCGTCATCTAGTAGCAGTACTCCTTGTCGTCGCCGTCGTCGTCAACATCGTGTGGCAGTACTAGTACGAGCACTAGTAGTAATGCGCAAGGACATGAAGATGACAAAGTGGCAAGAGCACAAAGATTAGGAGGAGACCACTTGTCCAAGTAATCCAGGAGTCGATCGTCCTACATCCGGAGAGATGGCAGGAGGCCCCTTGCGACCGAACACTCGACTGCAGCAAATCCCAGCACTGCTGCCAGTACCAAGAATGCCACGGCGGCGACCGCAACTGCTGCTGCGGCTGCTGCTGCTGCTGCTAGACGTAGTTTGATAGTTGCACGACCAAGGCCAAAACGATTGCTCACAATCTTTAATAATGGTTGTTTTGTGACCCAAGCCCACAAATGAGGACCCTATAATCGGCATGGGGTCCTAATTTTGAGGGTTGTCTTCGTTGCTCGTGAGGGAGATTTTGCAGTTACGTGTCTTGCGGGCTTCTATTGCGTGCCAGTTTTTTTGTGATATCGCCTGCAAAGCATCCTATTGGCCTTTCAAACGGTAGAGATCACAGACCCTCAAGTAATCTGTTCTTCAATATAACTCCAATATAACCCCAGTATATACCCTATCATAATATAGTAGTTTCCATTTTCTTTTCCATTATCCCTATCTAACCCCAATATATACCAGAATCCCTATTTTACAAGTATGCCTATGCCAGGCATTGAGTGCTGCGCAGGGCGGCAGAGGAGAGGCTCGGCCGGGCTATGGTCTGTGTTGGTGGTTGTCAAAATTATGGTCTCTTTTTGGGTCTACAGGGTTTTCGGTTCGGGGTTTAGGGTTTAGGGCAAAATTATGGTCCCCGTTTGGGTACCCATTAGGGTAATATTAGGGTTATATTGGGGTATGATGGAAAAGAAAATGGAAACTACTATAATGGGTTATATAGGGATTATAGGGTTTTTACCCATGTGTTGTGGTGCTAGTGGTGGTTCAGGTGGTCGTGCAGTGGCGGCGGCTCACGTGGTGGTGCTGCTGGTGGTGGTTGGGACAGCGGTGCTAGAAGGAGCAGGAGCAGGAGACCTAAGATAACACACATCTAGTTGAAATCAAGATAGTGTCAGATAGTGGGCCCGTAATTGTTCATGGAAGAATGCAGGGCATCTAGTAAGCGTCCTGAGAACTGATCGAGGTATTGCTGCTAAAGGAGGCAGAAGGAGGGTGATGATTCGACAACAGAAGCGAACTGTCGTATGCAACCAAGACGGGCAACATCTGCAGCCCGTCGAGTGCTTGCCCTGGCCTCGAAACGTAAGACCCCGTAAGCATCTGAGGACCCAATCGGATCGTATCAGATCATCGACTTGCCCGAAATCCAATCTCCGAAAAACGAAACTCACAAAACCCCCACTCAAGCCTAAACCCCAATTCTTGAACCTCATAACAGCTTATGAGATCCACCCCCCAAACGTGGACCATTGTGGCAGGTCTTCCTGCTGCGTCGGGATCCGCTAGAGCCGGCTCAGGGCAGCAGATGGTCGGAGACTCAGCCCAATAGAGTGGTATTTTATATGGGGATATTATGGTACGCAATATAGAGTAAGATTATATCCTCCTTTTTGGGTATAGTATTTTATATAAGGAATATAATCTTACTAGGTTCAACCACCAAAAGAACACGATTCAATAGTGAAGAAGCAGATGGAAAAGAACATGGAACATTAAATGGAAACTCTAAGTTTCTGAAAGGGGTATGTTGGGGTTATAGAGGCTATATATAGAAATATGACATATTACCCTTAGTAATGGAGACCCAAATGGAAAAGAAGGCGGAAAATGAAACGGAAGCTGGGGGTTTGTAGGTCGAGATGTATCCAATATTGTACCATTACCTCCGGGGGGCATCTTTCTGGTTTCTGTTAGTAGGGGGAGGGATTATGAATCCAACAACTCGTTAGCATGATCCCAGGTTCCATTTTAGTTTCTATCTGGTTTTCCGTCTGCTTCTCTATCATTACAAAGATTTTACTAGGCCCTAAACCCTCAAAACCAGTATCCATTTCATTAGGCATGTTCCTTTCCATCTGATTCTCCACGTATATCTCCTCACGAACCCGAGTATCCATTTCATGTTCGATCTTCTTTTCCATGTGATTCTCCGCTATTGACGTAACATCCCTTCCTCGCAGTTCAACCCTAAACCAGGAACCCTAAACTCTAAACCTAAAATCCTAAGCACCCTAAACCCTGAATCCTACACCCTAAATCCTATGAACCTTAGAGCCTACACCCTAAATTCTTAGCCCTAAATCCTACACCCTAAATTCTTAACCCTACATCCTACACCCTCAATCCTCAACCCTAAATCCTACACCCTAAATCCTTAACCCTAAACCCCAAATCCGGGCAGTTGGGCAGGATGCATCCCTCACTCGTTCGGGCAGCTTCCATCTTCGAGGACATCTGAGTAGTGTTTTATTTGGGGATACTATGGTACCCAATAGGGTTTAGGGTTTAGGGGTTTAGGATTTAGGGTTATTTGGGGATACTATGGTACCCATTATAGAGTAAGATTCTATCCTCCTTTTGGGGTATAGTATTTTATATTAGGAACATAATCTTACTAGGTTCAACAACCAAAAAACACGACTCATCTGGACAAGCTCTACCCTCTTCCAAACTAACTGGGGTTTAGGGTTTAGGGTTTAGGATTTAGGGTCTTCCAAACTAACATGGCTGCGGCTTCATGGGGTTTAGGGTTTAGGATTTGGGGTCTTCCAAACTAACATGGCTGCGGCTTCATGGGGTTTAGGGTTTAGGATCTAGGGTCTTCCAAACTAACATGGCTGCAGCTTCATGGGGTTTAGGGTTTAGAATTTAGGGTCTTCCAAACTAACATGGCTGCGGCTTTATGGGCGTCAGGGTTTAGGATTTTCCTTCTCCCACATCAAGATGGGTGCGATTTTAAAGGGTTTAGGAGGATATTTAAGGTTATAGCGTGCGCGGGGGGGTATATTAGGTTTGGGGAATAGCTTCCCCCAAACAAATACGGAGCCCCAAAGGGTCCCTACGAAGACTACCATCCCTTTTAAGTTGGGCTGTTTGGGGTCCCATGGAAGAAGGTAATCTCGAAACCAGCCTCGCCAGCAAAGGAGATTAGGTACTGCTTGCTGTTTTCTGGAGTGGGGTAAAATGATCTAAACCCGAAAACACGTTGTTGAACATTCGGGGCAGCCTGGCGCGGTACCCTAAACCCTGAACCCTAAGCCCTAAATCCTAAACCTTAAGTCCCAAACCCCGAACCCTGAATCCTAAACCCTAAACGCACAGGAGTGCCTGCTGGGAACGACCTGCCTCTTCCGCAAGTCTCATTTCGGCGAGGCCTGTGGGACAACTTTGTCTCCATTCCATATGAGCTATAGTCTGAATTCCTTAAAAGGGGGGTTATAGGGGATTATATAGGGTCTAGGGTTGAGGGTCTGAACTCCTTAAAGAGGATTATATCAGGTTCAGGGTTAAGGGTCTAAACTCCTTACAGGGGATTATATAGTGTTTAGGGTTCAGGGTCTGAACTCCTTAGAGAGGCTTCTTACGGGGATTATGTAGGGGAGTGCAATAGGAGTTACTAGGAGGGGTACTAGGAGTTTAGACTAGAGCTCATAAGTCAGCTACTGCTATCATGCTTATGGGTTCGAACTAAAGTACTCGCACATACCTCCCGTGAGAGACTTGTATTTCCAAAATCCTAAACCCTAAACCCTAAACCCGAATCAACAGAAGAGATCTGATGCCCTGCTCTTTGGCTTGACTCCTAGAGCAGCCCACATCATGGATATCCTTGACACCAACCGTAAGGAGTCACAAGGGACTAGCACTTTGCAGCGATTTTAGCTTCAGCAAGGCATGCTGAGTAAACCCGCCGTGTTAATCATGGGTAAAGAGCAGTATAGTACTGCTCAACATTTCTTTCATACACGTCCCCCGCGGCCCGTGCCACGCGCCCGTGGCCCCGTGGGATTGCACGTCCTGGAAGGAATGCCCATTTCCGAGGGAGGAAGCAGAAAATCACTGGCTGTGGCTGAGCCTAGAGTCAAGCCCTTAAAGCTGTTTTGTGACCGTCGTGGCTTTCCAGACATGCATGCTGCAGGGTTTCCTTCTAGGTTCTGGCTGTGCAGCATCCCCATAATATGTGTTGTTCATTTGCGGCCCTTGCTTTGGAAGGTACGACATGATAGCTGATCCTGTGCTCAGGCCGAACCAGAATGCAGCAAACATTGCTGATGTCCTGGTGCATACTAGGTCCGTGTGCTGGCAGCACTGCTGTGATGGCGCAGGATTCATAACAATAAACATAAGTATAGAAACTAGCATGTTTTTGAACCTCATTATAACCACAAATTGCATGACTACTCATCATGTATCAGCGTTGGACCACGGCTGTTGAGACAAGACATCCTGCATAACCCTATCCTTAGGGATCTAAATCGCACAAAATAGGTAATAGTTGTAGACTTCAGGGCCCAAAGTAGGTGTCACGTTTACAGACTTGGATCCTGAGGGTACGATTCCCGTTTGGAATTTGTGGTCAATGTCTTGATACTGGCGAACGTAGGAATGCATCCCCGTCAAAATCCCTGCCGGGGAAAGAAAAATGTGAAGCATAATCTCATTCATAAGAGCTGTATAGGGTTCAGGGTGCGGAATGTAGGAAGGGATCCCTACCACAACCCCTACAACATGTTCCCCTCCAAATGATAATCCACATGCTAACCCACTCATGCATTCCCTACTAAGCCGAAACAAACAACATCCTTTGCCATGGAAGAACCCTAAGGCTCCAAGTACCTAATAATCATATACTTACCCCAAACCTATACTATAATTGACTATAATTACTATTACCCCAAACCCAAGTACCTGATTGTTGGGTACTTGGACCCTCTGAAGAAGACTTTGGCTCAAGGTGACAAGCAAAGTAGGTGAAAGCACGCCTTGGAGGTAGTCGCCTTTTCCACAAAAATCGTATCCCGAAAGCACAACGCTGCTGCGTGGCTCTCATGCTGACATCAAACACTTCTTGAGAACTCTCATGCAGTATCTGGAAGACGTTAAACTGGTCGGGCGTCGATTTGCGGCATCGCTTGCTAATCTTAAGACGCAATCGAACTGGGCCTTCTTGCGGGTTAAAGGGTGCCATGTAATGCACCAGTTTAATCCGGAAAATTTGCCCTAAACACATGGCTCTGAGCGAGTACTTTCACAACAGTCTCTTTCTCGTAGCCAACCTCGGCAGCTTCGTTGAAGATCTTCAAGAAAAAACTGTCAGGGAATTTTGGTGACGTCTTGATGAGTATGTTTGTGACATATACAGAGATCCCCACAATCAAGGCCCTCCTAGTACCCTTAATTGGGGATATATGGCTGCTAGACACGGGCACTGAAGCCCTAATAGAGGGTAGGTGGAGGGTCTAGGAAGATGCTAACGCCTGCTGCACCACGTCCGCTCCTCGCGGAGACGACCTGGGCGCCGATTCACAGGCCTGCCCGCAAGGTATTGATAGTGAAGACTTTAATGTTGCTACTGTTATTCTTACTGTTATTGTTGTTATTGCTGTGATTATTACTGTCATTCTTTTTAGACAGCTCCAGCCCCACCGAGACCAAGATCATATCAAAGTCGCATGACAGTCACAGGGCCTGTGGTGACTCAGCAGTCCTTACGAGTTCAGACTGCTTCTTGGCATGTGCTTGGCTGCTTTTTTGCCTAGAGTGTGCACGTACCCAAATATTAGGGCTTTAGGTCCAAGATACCAGTAAGATGAGATTGTATTATTTGGGGCCTACAGCCCACAGTATTTGGGTACTTGGACACTTAGGGTTCTGTTCATGGACTTGATTTGGCTGTGGCCGCTGTGCACCATGTCATCTTGCTAGAGCAGTATCAAGGCCGCCCTGCCAGCTGTCTAAGCTCGAGTTAGACGGCAGATCGGCATTTTTTGATCCCGACAGGGACCATGAAGCAGAGATGCAACGAACAACTTAGCACCTATGCTTGGAACATACCTCAGTCTCAGGCCAACAGCTCACTACTGCTGCTCAGGGGTGCAAGTCTCCCGTACACCAAGTAGCAGCCAACAATGTTGGCCATGATGTCCGGTGCCTGTGGAGCAACAAATATGGCTGAGCAGCTTGAGCTGTTCGTGCAGATGGCCGCAGCTCCACCTCCGAAAAAGAACCTAGTCTCCTCGGAAGCATTCACAACAGCTGAGTGCGAAACCGATATTTCACTTGCCAAGCTTGCAGATTGGGAAGAGATGGAGAGTGAGCTCTATGCAGAGGACGATGCAGTCATTGATGCAAACTTCCAGCGCTACAAGGCGATGTGGGACGAGGAGAAACAGCTTGACGAAGAGTTGGACACCTTACGTGCGCAGCTCAAGCAAGACAAGGCCTACAACCACAGGGAGAACCAGGCTCACCAGCAGAAAGTTAAGAAGCTGCAGCAAACGCTGCAAAAGGTGAAGAAGGAGGATGCCTCGCGCAAAAAGGCCTCAGAGTCACAAGTGGGCAAGATGAAGGAACAGCTGCAGGATGAGAAAGAGGAACTCACCCAGAAGCTTGAGCAAGCACGAGATCTCAACAAGCGCTTGAAGCAGAAGTTGGATGCCCCTGCTCTCATAGAGAGCAAAGAGACGACAAAGAGGTTGAAGTCAGACCTACACACTTTGAACCTTGCCCTGTCAGATGAGGCGAGTAAGGCAAAACTTCTTGTCCAAGAATTCGAAGCCAATTCTGCTACCGGGCTGCGGTCAAGGAGTTTCAAAATAAGTTGCCAAGATGGGTTATACAGTAATGAACATGGGTTCCCTAGTATAGAAGTTTAAATTAACTTCCTCAACAGCAGCCCAGGCTATTCAGAGGGTGCGCCACATTGAGGTCGAACAGTTGACCCAACAGCTCGAGACCTTGCAGAAGAAGCTCGACACGCTCCGCGCCACAGCGAGCAAGCGTGCCCAGAAAATCCGCGACATGAGTCTAGGTCAGGGTTTAGGGGTTTAGGGGTTTAAGGGTTTAAGGGTTTAAGGGTTTAAGGGTTTAGGGGTTTAAGGGTTTAGGGGTTTAAGGGTTAAGGGGTTTAGGGTTTAGGGTCTATAGTAGCACGTATTCCGGTAGAACCTTTTTACTTTGTGGTCTCCTTGTTAGGAAGAGGGTACCCTTGTAAGTTAAGGGGTTACTGGAGAACCTAGGAGTCGGCAGCGTGATGAGATGTTGGAGAAAAAGGATGATGAAAAGGAGTTCGTAAGAGCCCTGCGATGCAAGCACAAGGTGGCCAGGACCAAGTTTGAGGATTTACAGGGCATCGCACGCACTACCACCACATTGAGCAAGTCTACGCGATCCAGTAAAGTTGCAAGCAGCAAGTCTGATGAGAACCAAGTCTGAAGCCTGCCGGTATAGTTTGAAGTGTGCTCAGCAAGGTTGAATTCAGTGGCTCACACAGAGAGCCGTGTCTCACCGTTTCATAGGGAGGTGGACCCAAAATTCTTACCGCCGCGACACTGCTGAAAATGCTGACTGCCCTCGCTGCACCAGATGCCTTGAGACTCCGGCGTCCAAGCCCTATGCAAGACAAGAAGCATGCGGGAAGCAGTGTGTCAAGCAACAGTCGATATCCTTTGCACTTTCCAGCTAAGATGCTGTGAGATCTGGAGGCCTCCGTCAGCTGGGCAGGCAAGGCCAGTCCGAGACATGTTGTCAGGAGTAGGGCAGGGTTTCCGCTGAGTCCATCCATGTGTACTGCAGCCCTTGCATTTTTAGGATGCCCAAAAAGAGGCCGCCTTTTTGACAACCCAGACCCCTTTCACGTCCGCCCGACTGTTAATGCGAGTGCTTCCTGGGTGAGCAGGGGTGGCTCAAACTCATATCAACCAGATAGTCGGCACCGCACGGGACACACAGCACTTGGATTCATACGCTGCATCCTGTAGTGGGACAGCAGGGTAATTGCAGACATCCGGGGCTTTGCGGGCTTCTTCTCGGCACGGCCCCCATATACCAACATACACCAGCACTTCCTGAAACTGGAGTTTTGCATGGGTAGATTGCGAGTGGGTGAAGAGCTTCTTACGCACCGTTACCATCCGTTACCAGGGTTTAGGGGCTGATCCTAAGGTTACTTGTTGTAGCCGCAGTGCAACCCATGGCCTCATCACGCGCGAGTACCCCGAAGTCGAACAGAACCACTGAGAAGTTTTCCCTCAAAGACAAGTCTGCATCCTCTCGACGACAGATAATTTGGCGCCTTGGAGCAGAATGGGATGTTTTTCGACACTTTACATGAAGAGCCTTGCTGTGCCATGACAGAAGTAGCGCAAAACCCTATAAGTCAGAAGCCCGCACTCAAAGCTCTAAAGGGTAAGCCCTAATTAAACCTTTCACGAAGGAAACGATGCTGCGTGGCAAGCAAGAGGCCGAATCCCGATTTTCAGCCCTTGACAAGGATGAGATACTCGAGCGCAACGTGCACCTTCGACCTGGTTTTGAGTTGGGTCTAGGGTTAGGGCTCAGGATTTAGGGCTTAGGGTTTAGGATTTATAGGCAAGCTACGGGGCCTGCTTTGGGTTCTGTGGGCTCAATAGAGGTTACTTGGAGTATGTGTGGAGATATTATCCCGACATGCTGGCGACTTTCTCCTGACTGCTTTCGTGACTATTTGGGGTGGTTGGAGCCGCGGGCTTTCTCAAAATGAGTAGTCGTCCCTAAACCCTTAACCCTAAACCCTAAACCCTTAACCCTAAAAACCTACTGGCACATAGTACGAAACCAAAACTTGAGGTATACAAGCAGGGACTAGCGCCTTAACCCAAGAATGCCATAACCCCTAAACCGTAACACATGGGAGTGAGATAGGGGTTACTAAGGGGGATATTCGAAAGTAAGCAATAAACCCTAAACCCTATATTATGGGGGTCATTACCTAGACCCCCCAAGTACCCTAAAATAGGGTCTATGTAGCTTCTATTTGGGGATACTTAGGTCTATAGAGGGTACTTGGGGGGTCTAGGTAAGGGGGATACTAGGAGTTGAGACCCTAAACCCTGTATAACTCTAAACCCTAAACCCTAAACCCTAAACCGCGTTGAGACCATAGAGCAACTGAGGCTGCTCCTTCTGGAATATTTGCTTCTTGCTCGTGCAGAATCGGTTTTGGTCGGCCTGGTGCTTAAAAGCCCAAAGAGTGCAGGCAACCTGTGTACTGTAGTGCCTGGAAGGTCCTATAATACCCGAATATTGGAGGATTTAGGCCCCAAGTACTACAATTTTTAATGGTAGTTTGCACCCTAGAGCCCTGATATTTGGGCACTTGGACGCTCTAGGGTATATACTTGGCATCCAGGGGGTTCCCGTGTCGCTGCTGCGGGGGCATTTTGGGAGCAGATTCTTTGCCTGGGTTTCGGGCATTGCGGTATCTCCTCCGACCAAGGCGCTTGGGATCTCACTACCATGCGCACTCATAGCGGGTGGACTGAAGTTCTACCAAAACTACTATGAAACTTGGATGCACGTGGGGGCCGGAAGCTGTGCAAAGAGGCCTACGCACTAATTGGGGGACTGTCAAAATTATGGTCCCTCTTTGGGTCCCCTAAATTAGGCCCCGTATTAGGCCCCGTATTATAATAGGGACCCAAAAAGGGACCATAATTTTGACAATCCCCCATATGCCTTGGAATGCCAAGCCGTGACAA
>CAJNIZ010026714.1:0-26309 GCA_905231905.1 Symbiodinium pilosum | reverse complement strand
AAGGAATAAAAACCATTGCTCATATTGTGACATATAGGGATACGTGAGTATGTATAGGGAAGTATAGGGACATCTAGGGTCTAGAGTTTAGGGCTGAGGTCTTTTTTATGGTATAAGGCATAGGTTTACAAGGTTGGGGGGGGTGTTCAGGTTCAGCATTAGAAGTATCTACCTGCTTCTAGCTGGGTTCTACACTGCTATTGCTCCTGTTCCTCTACCCTAGTAGTATTCTTTTCCCGTTGAGTTTGGGGTCTCCTTATCAGAGCCCTAAACCCTAAACCCTAAGACCCTAAACCCTAAGACCCGAAAACACAGCGCGGTTGCGCAGTCGTATAGGCCTCTGGGCCTGGGGCACTGAGTTGTCCTTCGCGAAGATGTCACCGTAAAATCGGTGTGCTGAGCATTGATTTCACGATTTTCCAAGGAAAAAGGCACGTTGCTGCACAGCGGTTGAATAGGCTCGCTACATTCACCATGATGTCTGCAGACATGCCGTTTTCAAAGATAGTTCAACATGATTTGGTGCAACATGTTTGCCAGGCGGCATGCTGGCAATCGTTCCAACAGAGACGAGGCCGGCATTTTTGAGCCTGGCTCTCGGCACACCAGCCAGTCACCAGTCATGTTCTTTCTTATGGCTGTTTGCTTCCCGTACAAGTCTGACACAAGCTTAGCAGTGTGGATCCACGGACCTTTAGAATCTTTAGAATGGGGTTACATGCTGGATCGCCAGAGCCGTAGACAAATACGAAAGCCACTTATGACAACAGTTGCATGGCAGTATCTCAAGACCCCAAATGTAGAGCCCGCACGTGCGCAGGTGTCGCGCAGCATTCCGTTCTCATTTGCGTTTGTGAAAGAGAAAGGGATCCGCAGACCCTAAACTAAATCGCTGAACCTCTAACGTCTAACGAATATCCTTAAACCCCAAATCCTAAACCCTGGACCCTAAACCCAGCCCCAAACACTAAACACTAAACCCCAGAATACCTGGACCCCCAGACCCCAAACCTTATTCCTCAACCTGGAGCCAAATCCTCAAACTGTTATTCCAAATCCCTCAACTCTAGACTCCAAATCGTTGGTAAACGCGTACTGTGAAATCCAGGTCAAGATGCGCTGCCATTCAGGATCACCTCAAGAAGGCTTTTCTTGCTGCTTCTATGAATGTTAGGAGTATTCTTTCTGGCCTTCAGTGTGCGAAGTTTCGAGGGACCCTAAACCCTAAACCCTAAAATTAGTCAGCGACCCAAAAATGGATTGTCAGTGCTGCTTAAGGCGACCTTTTCCGGCCAGCCTTTTTTGGGTGGAACTAAGGACTTTTGGGGATTAATATGGGGACATCCTAGGGATATAGGGGCAATATACTGACTATAAAAGGGTTATATATGGTAATGGGATTAAGGGTCCCTATTAGGGGTCCCTCCTAAAGTCCCTACAATACAGCTCCTTGTCTTTCCCAGTCGTGGCAATCCTATGGAAAAGCCTGCGGATTCAACGCCGAGACACCTCCAAACAGGCCCCATCTATCGAGGCTTATTGTCGAAGGTGATCTGCAAGACTTAGTATACGAAAAGCTTGTACATCACTATGAAATTTCAGCTCGTGACACGGCTGGAGGAACGAACCCATAATGCTGGAGTCACTTCGGGGCTCTCCTAAAAATCATCAGGCTCCAACACTAATCTAGAGGCCTTCATATAGGACATGGTATGGTTTAGGTGCTACGGGTGGGCGTCTGCATACCTAAGAAGCAGAGTGTTCCCACCGCCTATATTTGGCCATGCTCCTCTCCTAAGTGAAGCAGATGGCGCATGACATGGAGGTCCGCTTCTGGCCCTTGTCTAGCGCCGTCTACTGCGTGTTCACAAAAACTTGAACGTCCAAATGTCCCAGCCATGCAATCGTAAATGTTCTGTTCATAGCAGGTGCAAGCATGGTGTCTTTACAGAGAACTCAACAAAATCCAAAACCTTAATCCGACGTATAAAGGGATAGCCAGCCAGTTCTCTGTGGCAACCTGAAGCTACAGGTCCTCTGTAGCTGGGAGATAGGTCAACTATAGGCAATATTGTGAGCTTCCATATTTCTCCACGTTGCGTGACACTCCGTCTCTCTACATGCCCAGGACCCTAAACTCCTAGCCTCACACTGAAGAAGGGCTTTGAGTTCCGAGCCCCGTAATCCTAAAGGCTCAAGCCCGAAACCCTAAACCAGGTACATGGTGCGCCCGTGGACATGCATGATGCAGCAGCCCTTCTGAACTTCAGAGGGCCCAGGTCGGAGCCCCAAACAATTTCCCACTGCATGAGGGAGTGTGGCAGGACGGAATATAGGCTCCGGTAAAGGTTTCCCGATGTAGTAATTGGGTCATTTGGGAGTGTCAAAGGAGGACGGCTTAGGGTAGGGTCTTAGGATTCAGATTTCAGGTTTAAGGGTGTTAGGCCTTGGGTGATGTTTACATCTATGTGCTTACACATGTAGGCATGGGGGTTCAGGTGGACAATAGTCTCCGCTATTCATGGTTCCACCTAAACCCTAAATCCTAAACCCTAAACTCTAAACCCTAAACCGGGCAGGACTCCAGAGCAGGGTGAGAAGCTGCTGCAAGTGCTGGAAGACGTTGAGCGTCCCTTGGCAACATGCATTGGATCGGGCAGCTTAGGGTTTAGGGTTTAGGGGTTTAGGGTTTAGGGTTTAGAGTTTGAAAAACAGGATTACTTCCAAGTGCCCAAAGACTGCGGCTCTAGCTGCCAAATACACTTCTCTCAATCGATTTTGCCATCAACGTTGGGTACTTGGAGCCTTGAGGTTTAATCTGTCCGTGAACCAATTCTCAAACCACGAGCTTTTTCAGGAAATCATTCAAGGCTGATGTGTGGAAGGTGAATTCCATCAGGGTACCTATGTGAGGAGCATGTTTTGTGGGACCCTACAGTCCCCAACAATTAAAAAGCAAGAATATGTGATCCCTCTCAGTATCGTATTTTAAAAGAAAAATGAAATTGTACAGTCTTCCGGGCTCAACACCCACAAACCCTCGAACCATAATCCCTGCAAACCCCATATAGAACCTTGGTTTCCGTTTCATTGTTCATCTTTTATTCCGTTTGATTCTCCGTCATTATTGTTTTCAAGCACCACAAGTTAGGATGTCTCTGAGGGGGGGTGGTCCAAGGGGGGTAGGTAACCTAGTAATCCCTATTTTTCCCTATATTCCCTAAGCTTCCCTCCAGTTCCTCAAGGCTCCCTTGTACCCTCCCCCCTTGACCCACCCCCCCTTTAGGATCCTATAAACAAGAAACGCTACCCATGTTGCAGTGCGATCGAATGCTGGCTTGTCTTGCCTTGCTGCTACCAACCTGGAGGGAATCAGGGTTTCTTAATGGTGTCGGAAAGAGCTCCATTATCATCATCATTGGTATTCTTGCATACTTCCATTACAATTATTACTAGTAGTCATTATTGGTCGACGTTGCTACTAGCAATGAGTACAGTACTCCTACTATTGTCATTAATCATTAATGTTTGTGTTAGTCTTATTGCTTTAGGGATATCAGGAGGGCCCTTCACCTAAACCATGTTGCTAGCATGCATGGCTTCTGCGCTGCTGAAGGTTCCTTCTTTGCAAACGTGATCAGGCGGGATTTCATGCTTGTGGATATCGTCTAGCCATCTGTTTGGACATCGCAAAGCTCCGCTTTCTCGTGTTTGAGACACATGGTATAGGGTTCAGGGTATGGTAGAAGGTGAGAAAGGGAGAGCGGAAGGTGGCTTCTTGCTTGCTACAGGGATCCGTTTCTCCTCAGTATTCGAAACAGCCGGAAGTACTGCCTTGTTAGTAGCACCTCTCTGTGCATCCCAGAAAATCTTATTTGGAAGTGTTTCGAAATTCGCCTGCAGAGGACCCTTACTATAGGGACCCTTGCAATCACTAGGGCGCCTCTGTTTGGAGATCTAGAATTCACTACTACGTACCAGCTCTCGCGACTTCACTACAACTCTACCCCAAAACCCTAAGCCGAAACCGAAACCCTCTCCCCAAAGGCCCCGGCAACAGCAATGATGATTTCAGGCACCACAAGCGAACAGCTCATCGTATTTGGGACCTAGAGCATGCCCCATGCTTGGTACTTGGACCTTTAGGAAACCCTTGCCCAGTCCCAAGCACTGCTGTTTATGGTCATGAAGGAAAAAAACACTGCATGACCATGTGACCCTACAAACCCCTACATTATCCCAGCTGCCCTTTCATTGCCTATTTCCTTTTCCATTGGGTTCTCCATTACTGGATACTGGACCAAATTTCTATAGAATCCCTCAAACGTATGAACCCTAAATCCTAAACCCTAAACCTCCTAAACCCTAAATCCTACATCCTAAACCCTAAACCTTTATATATATCCCACTATAAACCCCAATTTTGGGATCCTGCGCAGGCCAGAGTCAACCTCCCGGACTGACTTCTGGGAAGACTTTGTAGCTGGGCGCGAGGCAAGAAGCCTAGAAACCCAAGCTTTCAAGGAGACATCGGGAACATGTAAGTTTATATGGTAGTTTCCCAAAAAAGGGGGACCCCAATATAGACCCCTTTTTGACTCTTTGAAAGCTTTCAGTCGGTCGCAGCCTAAATATAGACCCCAAAATACTATAATCCTTATAATAGGGACCCGCAAAATGGTTTCCCTAATTTTGGGAAACCACCATACAACTGGTACAACCAGACATGGGTTTTGGATTTAAGGTTGAGGGGGTAGGTTTCCTATGGAACTTGCATGTGGGTGGTTCTCTTTTGGTTATAGACTATATTGCGGCACCTAATATTTAGGGATACCAGATTGAGACCCCAATTTTGGGAACTACCCATGTAGTCCGTGCTCCTAGTATCCCTCTGAATAACCCCTATAGTAGTTTCCTATATAATCCCCTATATATCTCCATTTAAGGAGTTTAGACTATAGCTCATGTAATCCGTGCATGGCTTGCCGCAGGTGTCTCTTGAGCGAGCCATCGTTGCGCTTCGCATGCGCTTCAAGGCCGCGAGTCCCTCTTTCCTGGACCCTCCAATGCAGTCGTTTTTGGGTTTGGTATGATTTTTTGGTTAGGATTGCTTACTAGGGTTACCAAGAAGGTACTACATTGGAGGGTCTAGGTTAGGGTTGAGGGTTTAGGGTCCAAATAGCCCAATGTAGGTAACCTTTCCAGACTTTAAGGCCCAATGTAGGTACTGTTGGTATACTTGGATTCCTACGGTTTCAAGATCATAAGACGTGAAACTCAGAGTTATAGCCGGCGAGCCTACGAGAAAATGACTAACCGTTTACTTTGGGGTACTTCTCTGACAAGGCGTGGCACTGTTGGTTGCACAAGGCTTCATGATTTGCGGCTTGAAGACTTGCAGGGCTTGGGCACGCGCTGCTGAAGAATCCGCCCTAGCCCCCAAACCCTAAACCCCTAAACCCAAAACCCTAAACCCCTAAACCCGTAACGTGTCACAACCAGTTCCCGGCTTCTGCGGGGCAGGCTTTGCACAACGAAGTGGCGCAAGTCATCACTTCTGTCATCCTGGCTGCATTTGGGGGTTTCCTACAATTAGGGAGTTCAGTAATTAGGGCTTAGGGTACCTTTTACCCCTCTAATGGAGAATCAAATGGAAAATGAGATTGATATGGGGGTTGTATATAGTATGTCGGGCTCTATATTGGGGTGACTTTTTTTGGGCTGGGTGGGTGGGTGGGTGGGTGGGTGGGTGGCCTATATTGGGAAGCTACACTTCTTGGCTTTAGCTTGTTCACTTGTTTAGCCGGCGTTGTTGTGTCAGACGCGTATTTGCCAAGTTTCGAGGATCTCGAAGGGAGCCCGATAATCCCCACATGACACAATTTCCATTTGATTTGCCATGAAATAAAACCATGGAATCTTATCCCTTTAGAAACAGCAAGCCGAAATCAGGCTCCCGACAACTCGCCCCGCCAGCACCGCTCGCGAACGCCGCCGCGGTGAGTTGCTGATCAAAAACGTGGCGACAGATGGCTTCAGGCAACAGTGTTAAGCGGTTAAGGGATGCTAAGGCTTGTGTAAGGCCTAACGATTAAGGGTTTAGAGGGGGCCCAATAATATAGACCCCAACATACTATAGTCCTCATTATAGGACCTCCAAAAGGTACTCCGATTTTTAGGATTTCTATAGCAAGTTTGGGTGACCCCAATAGTGGAGAATCAGCTGGGAAAGAACATGGAACCTGAAATGTAAACTGGGATATACAGCGAGTTCTGGGGGAAGATTGGCCAGAACAGCGCGATGCAGATTAAAAGCTGCCAACATAGAACTGTAGGTCAGCGACGAACAGTGCTGAAGCCAGCATTTCCTGTCCATGCCATCCTCGGCCAGCTTATTTTACTGTGGATACTCGGGGCCTGCATGAGCTTAGCATACTCTAATACCCTAATTCCCGAGGTATGAGGTACTTGGAGTCATGCAGGTTTTGAGTATCCATCTTAGTAGACCACCAGCTCGAGCAGAGAGAAAAGAAGGACACGAGGTCAGCTGTGTATTCTGCTTCCCGAATAAATTCCCAAGCCCCATAATAATGAATGCTCTCTCCGAATATGTAATGGTACTGATTAAGGGGCAGTTGTTAGTCGGGGAGGGGATTACACCAGACATGCGGCGCCCTTTGCCAGCTACAAATCGTGTAGTGATTGACATTGTGCAGGCTCCAGCCTGACAGCTACCATGCCTCATCTTTGTTTTCGTCCTTTTGCAACCAGCTATCAGGTCCATGATCGGATGTTTGGAAGCTCACAAACAAGCATTGATGTGTTTCAGAACCCACCATGCCCACCAACCCTCGCAAAACCTCACAGTTGCCTGTTTCTGCTGCACTGCACCCCTACTGACAGGTCTTACACGCAACTCATGTAGAAGCCTGCATAACAAATCGGTTGTCTCGTTCCGCCTACTCCTGGGAACTATTTTAGTGCTTGCTCCGGTTGCAATGCTTCTCCCGATTTCTGAGGGGTAAAATATATGGAATGCTATAGGAATCCATGCCCTCCTTCCCTATGAAGCACCATATAGCCCTAAACCCTAAACCCATTTTGGTATTTTCGCAAAATCAGGGACCCCAATATACACCCTAATATAGTATAATCCTCATAATGGGGACTCCCACAAGTGTAGGTGATTCTGGCCCCTGCAATGTGCCTCAAACGCCCATGGCCTCTACTGAATTTGGGCTTACGCTTCCACAGGCCAAGTCTGGAGAGGAGAGAGAGAGAGAGGAAGAGAGAGAGAGAGAGCTCTTCGGAAGGGGGAAGTCGATTTTGGGAGCTCCCTTGTCATTGGGGAAAGCTATCCCCCTTCTGAGTTAGGTGTAGAGTGTAGATTCTCCGAATTTCAGTCAGAGAAGTGGTGAAACGCGCTGGATCCCTACGATACGAAGATGTGGGGGCGCGTGGCTGTCGTGCATTAGGTCCAGGGAGCGGATGTTGTGAAGGGGGGAAGTAACAGTCACGGACTAACTCTTTCTCGAAGCTTTTTCCTTTCCTTCTTCATAGCACATAGAAGAAGAGAAAGCCAGAGAGAGAGAGTGTGTGGGTTTGCGAATAGGATACAGGAACAGTAGCACCCAGGGCAGCGGCAAACAGGAAACTTGACAGTAATTCGTCTCACCACTTGAGCGTCGGGAGGAAGCTGAAAGTCAAGCAAGTCATGGCAACAATGGCTACGGCGTCTGGAACTCTGTGGAAGTATGGGCCATGGTCTAAACTCATAGTATGCCCCTTTAATCACCCCTATGATACTCTCCTATATCATTTCTATATAGCCACCATTAGGGAATTTAGATTGTAGCTCATATGTTAAGAAATTATTCTGCGTGAGCTCAGACTGACTAGACATGGACCGCGCGGGCTTGGGGGCATCATGTAAGGCGCTTGGCCCATAGAAGAAGTAGGAGAGATATGCAATATCACGAAAGGTATTATGTTAGATAAGCGTACATACGTATACACACACACATATACGTAAATTCATGGTAGAAAGATGTGCATATTCACGCACGGATATTTCTATGCATATGTATACGCCCATGAATTGCGGTTTAGGCTTTTGTTTGCCGTCTGGGATTCAGGGTGTGAGTGTTTGACTCGCTCCCCTGCTGAGGAGGGGAGTCACTCTTTGTCCTGCTCATTTTCCCACTCTCTCAGGTCTATTTTTGTGAGTGCGGGGTGTGGTCAAGAAATAAGCCCTGCAACATGACTTTTTGGGGCGTAGTGTGTTAAAGTCTTGTATTTCATATGCTCTACCAAATGAATCTGCTGATCTGTGAGAGTGGTCCAACAGCTCCTGGGCGTGTGTTTTGTAGAAATCGAGCCCGCATCTCTTGGTATCTGCGATTGCAAGTGTCAAAACCTTAATGTATAGAAACCCTAAGCCCTAAACCGTAAACTCGAAACCCAAAATACCTGCTTCTGCTTCAAAACCCACTTGTAGCGCCCGTTAAGCACTTTGGGATGACTAGTGAATAGTGATGTGGCTATTTTGGGGTCACCGTAAAAAGGATAATCTTATTTTGTTATCGATGTTGGGTCGCCCTATTTAGGGTTTAGGGTTTGTGAGTTTGGGGTGACTGATGATGTAGAGGTTCTTCACGATGTCCGTCGGAATCTCACCCTGAGCGTTCGGCATCGTTTGCGATGTCTTCACGTTATGGGTTCCTTCAGGATTCCGAAATTTGTGTATAGTACCCAGACCCTCCTATGTAGTTCCTTTGAGGTAGAAGTTACCCAAAAAAAACATAACAGAACCAAAACGGAACTAGACAGGAGCCCTTGGGTAGAGAAAAAACCCAACTCCCGACTCTATGGCTGCTGCGCGTTTTAAAAAAAATGTGAGCATTTCTGGGTCAGGGCCGCCTCTACAGGAATCTTCGCCAAGTCTTGCATGTGCACATGCAAACTTTGAACCTAATGCACGCCATGAAGGCAGCTGTCCAAGATGCAGGTCCTTTCTTGCAGCTCATCAAGTCTGTGGCAGTCGTACAGATTGGCGGTGGAGCAAGCCCCTTACTCTTGGTTACTGGTTGCTGTTAGAGAACTAAAAGTAAGTTACCATAAGATGGGTAAATGCTAAATCATAGGGTTTCCTTATTGTAGTAACTTATTCCAAGTCCCCCTGCAGGTGGACAAGATCTTGTCTCTCGGATTTCGACTGATGCAAAATTCTTCTCAGGTCCTCCGTGCAACAGGGACTCTTTCCGGAGGAGCCCAGGCCTGATCTGCTTGGTTCTTGCCAGCAGGTCTTCGTGCAAGACCCTGGAATTTCTACACCCTAAAGCTTGGAAAGTCTCCCCCACGCCCTAAACTCCTAAACCCCTAAACTCCTAAACCCTTAACAACAAAGCCTAAAGCCCTAACCCTGAACCCCAAGGCCTTATGATGAGTCTGTGGCAATGTTCAACAGCTGGGCAAGCCCTTGCCTTAGTGTATGGCCTTGCAGTATGCAGGGGCCTAGGTACTGACCAACTGAGGGTTCAGGGTTTAAGGTCTAGGGTTCGGGTCTAGGGTTTAAGCTTCAGGGTTAGGGGTTTAGAGTTTTTTAGGGGTATATAGGGGTAAAGATGGGTAACGGAAGAGAAATCAAAAATGCTATTTAGAGTCTAGGGGCCTGGATAAGTATCAGTATGCTGGTCTTTTGGAGAGGGCTAAGGGGATATAAACTGCAGTTTAGGGATGTAGGGCCTGGATGATTCCAAATATTATGGTAATACTGGAAAATCAGATGGACAAGTGGAGCATGAAATGGACGCTGGATTAAAAAGGGCTTTCTAGAGTGATGTAGGGATATAGTTTTTTTGTCACATCACTAGTGGTATTCACAACTTTTTTGCTTGAGCGTTTAGGGGCTGTGTCGCAAACACAGCACCCCCTCCCCTAAGGGCCCTTGTCTTTCATACCAACTGATCACACTATTTCCGGAAAGTGTAGAGGTTGCTTGGGACATATCGCGTTGTGAGCAGGTGACGAATGATTGTACCCTGGGGAAGGGAGGGTCCCACACACAGATTCCCTACGAGCATTAGCATTCCAGGAAGTCCAGTCCTACTGGTCTTTCTGCTCCAGCTGATGATAGTGACTGTTCTTTGTTTCGTCCCGCACTGTGTACATGTGACGGTAACTTCTCCTCTGCCCCCCTACGAGTATTCCTACCCTCTGACTTCCGCTTTGCAACCCCAAGCTCGAAAAACCCGATGCCATAAATCCTAAACTCTATTTATAGCCAGTAGCCCCAAAGCCCTAGACCCCAAAATACTCTAGATCCTTACCTGCTTCACCCCTAAGCCTTGCACACCTTGAAAACCTTAACCCTATACCCTAACCCAATCCCCTAAAACCCTGAACCCTAACCCCCTAAACCCTAATCCCCTAAACCCGCACCCCTAAACCCTAACACCTGAATGCAGGCCTCGGCCGTGGCCCAGCAGAAGAGCTCCGAAACTTTGGCGAACAGCTGCAGGCCAAATGAGTAGTATTTTATTTGGGGATACTATGGTACCCAATATAGAGTAAGATTTCAGGAATGATATCTTACTAGGTTTAACCACCAAAAAAACGCTACTCAAATTGAGGGTTTCCCAATAGGGTTAAGGGTTTAGGGCGGTTTCCGTTGAAGGGGCTTATAGGGGTTTAGAGCTTATGTGGGTTAGCTAGGGTTTAGGGTTTGGGGTTTAGGGCTTAGGCTTTAAGGCTTATATGAGTTATATAGGGCTTAGGGTTTATGGGTCTGAGGGAGGGCCTTAAGGGGTTATATAGGCTTATCAATATAAGGATATAAAGGGATATATAGGGATCAGGGTTTAGGAGGTCCTAGAAATAGGGGTACCTTTTTGGTCTATATTAAAAGCTACCACCTCAACAGTTGGGGACAACATTTTTTGAAAGATAGGAGTGGCACTGATAATAACATCAGAAATACTATTTCGTTTTGGGAGATGATGGGGGTTATGTAATGTAGGCTAACTGATTAAGAAGTAGGGATTCGGGTAGGGTTTCTCAAAGCAGTTAGAGGGCTTAACTTTTCGTTGCACCTGGCGTTGTCTAGACTTTCACCAGGGGGCTTTGGTAACTCCAACTTCAGCATCCTGTAGCCATAATATGATTAGAATCGGTTAGCAAAGCCCCCATACTTCCCTTGACACTGTGCGATGTCATGAGGATTTATTTCTCCTGCTTGCTGGTGGTGAGGCTGTCCCTTAGGGATCAATCACCCAATAGCTGTTGGCAAAAAAATCTTACAGGTTTGGGGGAAGTATATGACTTTTGAGTACTCGAACCAGTGAGGTGCGCATAGAAGCAACATTTCTCAAAGCTACTAGCCATTTTGTATTGCTTAGACCCTAAACTCTAAACCCTAAACCCTTTACCTTAAGGGGTATGGGGCTCCTGGGATTACTATGTCCAATGTGTGAGCTTGATGGAACTTGCCGCCTGAAGGGTGCGACCATCAAGAGCGAGTTGGAGCAGCCTGACCTTTCCAAGTCGTGCTTGCTTGGTCTTGCCGTGTTCCCAGAACATTTCTACTAGATTATACGTATTACTTGCCATATTCCCTATTATAATGTAGTAGTTTCCATTCTCTTTCCATTATCCCTATATAACCGCGATATATACCTGCGTTCCTAGCATCGCCCAGGTAGTACATGTGTCGGACATCAGATTCCTTCATTCACAGCCCAACCCTCCAAACTGCATCGAAAGATTGGTGATAAGTAGATAGAATATGGCTTTGGGTATATTATTATAAGATCCCCATATACCCCATATTCTATGTTACTTAAGGGGGACTATACCCTAAACCCCAAACAAGTGCCTGCACGTCTCCTTGCTTGGCTGCCAGCTTTCCAAGGTCACCGCTGTCGAAGTGATTGCTAGGAGAAACGTCGGCCGTGTCCGCGCCTCAGCGCAGGAGTCACCACGCACGATCTAAACTCCTAGTATCTACCCTATCATCCCAGTTTCCATGTCATTTTCCATTTTCTTGTCCATCTGATTCTCCATTATTGGGATGATATTCCCTTTTTGATCTCCTACATTGCAGTTTCCATTTAATTTTTCCATTTTCTTTTCCATTTGATTCTCCATTATTGGGGTGATATCCCCACATACCCCTTTAAGGGGACCTAGGGTTTCCATGTCATTTTCCATGTTCTTTTCCATTTAGTTCTCTCATTGGCGTAATATTCCCATATATGAGGAGTGTAGGTTGATGGCTTTATAGCGCTCCTTAAGTAGATAGAATATGTCTTAGGGTACATCATAGTAAGATCCCCATAAACCCCAGACTCTATCTACTTACGGCGGACTATACAGCCAGCAGGATGCCAGTGTCAGGAAATCTTTGAAAGCACCGTCTGCTGCTGGTTGTTGGTAAGTGGTGGCCGCGTTTCATGCCGGATCCGAGCTTCCAAAAGTGATGACACCATGACCTGGTTCACTCCTGTAATTGTCGACACGTTTGTGGAACACGGAAGCATCCAAAGGTCCAAAAAGTGGCAAGGCAAACCTCCAAACAGCTGTGTTTATATTGAGCCCCCACATGAGTACCCGTTTACCCTTATTCGACCCTTGCATCGTTCTGCCTCTGAGCCTGAAAAGGAACGTAGGGGGACCTATGAACCGTGGCACACACATTCCAAATCCGTAAGGGTCCAAGTGCCAATAATCACACTACATAACCCTATATAGCCCTTTAGAACTCTATAGAACCCTATATGGCGCTATAGAACCCCATATAACCTCGATCCTGATTTGCAAAGCTGAGGTGCGTCAGCAGATGTTGGCCCTCGCTGAGGTGGAAACAGTACTTAGTGGGCTTCTTGAAATTATGGATTCTTTTTCCATACAGCTCCAAGCACCCAATTTCTGGGGCTGAAGGTCCCACATGTCAGAACCCAAACAGTTTTTGGTATCTACAACCCCAATAATTGGGTACTTGGACCCCTAAACCCTAAACCCTAGGGTTTGGGAGGCACGGATGCAGCAGAATGTAGCATTGCCTGGATTCATGCAGAGGGGCCTTCACTTAGAGTTCGCCGATCCCCGGCTTCAGTTTGTGTCGTTGCGCAAGAACTAGACAGCTAGTGTTTGTAACTAAACCCAGCTCATTCACCTTAAGCCCCCCAATTTAAGCCCTAAACCCTAAACCCCAGCGCAAATTTTGACAATGATTGTTTCTTGGAAGGACCTGCTCTATTTCGGATCCACAGATGCTGGAGCCCTGGAGCACTTGCTGCAAGGTCAGGTGTAGTCCCCCAAGCTAACATGCAATCCGAGGCCGGCCTTTTGTTGACGAGTGTCTTTCTGTAATGCATGGGGTTTCATGTTAGATTTGGTGAGGGTAGTGGCTTTTTGGGGATAGAACCGCCGTGCCTTTTCTGTCCGCGCGGAGCAGCAGTACTGGTTCATGTGCGTACGAGTACCACTAGTCACTGTGGAAGGGTCAGCAATACGAATGAATGCAGCGCCTGAAGGTATAGCAGTCTGCGAATTAGAGAGGATTTTTTTCTGAAATCATGTCGAACTTTCCATTCCAAACAGGTAAGCGCAGTACAGCAAAAGTCATTTGAAGAGAGGCCGGGTTTTGGTAACTTACCGCACTTTTCTAGCGGGCACACTTATTGTTTGATTCTTTGATATGCGGGCTGCCTAAAGCAACCCATACTAGTCTGAGAGGATTTGCAGCATTCAAGGGGCCCAGATAGTTACCTATGTTATGGTTCTCTGTAACTTGTGCAATCGTAGTTTAGGGTACCTCAAATGGACCTCAAGTTTGTTTCACCATATATACTCCAATCTCGTTTCCACCACAAAGACCTCCCAACACCCCTAATCTCTATCTGCAGACATGGTACTTGACCAAAATAGAGGGACCCCAATATAGACCCCTATATAGTATAGTCCTCATTATAAGGATCCCCAAAAAACACATCTAATGTTGGGAAACCCTATCTAAACCCTATATACCCCCATATAATATAATCCCTTGTGATCCCTATAAACACCCAAAAGGGCACCTCTAATTTTGGGATACCCTCGTCCTTAAACTTTCTATATATATATATCCCTATATAGCCCCTATAAATCCTCAAAAAATACCTCCAATTTTGGGAACCCCCACGTTGCGACAAGGTTTTGAGTTCTTCTCCCTGGCCAGCAAGGTCTTGTCGTCTCAATGTCATCAAAGGAACTCCTTGAACCCCACTACAGGGAGGGGCCCCCATACCCCAAACCCTAAACCCTAGTGATAAGTTGGGTTATAAGTTAGGATAACTATAGTTATAAGTTCCATAAAGTGTAGTTATAGGACTTTTAAGAAGGGTTATGTAACTAGGGAGCCCCTCCTTGTACCTGATAGTAGTAATATTTCTAGTGACAACAACCATAGTAATCGTAGTTTGAATAATAATATTAGTAGTCATAATAAGACTACTAACAGTAATGATAATGCTACTACCACTACTCTTGAGGCCAGGTTTCTTCTGTATTTGGGTCTAGACGGGCACTGGGGTACCAGTGGGGCACCTGAGAGTGCCTAGGATGTCATGCTCTTTTGGGGAAAGGTGCATGCACTTGCTTGAGTCGAAGATGACGAATTGGATTGGAGTATTGAAAGAAAACTTGCGCCCTTCTGGTTGGGACCTAAACCCTAAACCCTGAGCACTGTGAGACTTCTGCAAACGATGCTATGCTGTTCGAAGTCATCAGGCAGTGCTAAGTTTGAGAAATGATAGTTTTGGAGCCACTTCAGTAATGTTGCACGGGGTATAGTGAAGACCTTGAACAACGTGTTCTGGCCGCGGCTTTTTCAATTTCAGGCCATTGCTGGGAAGGCCTTGAATGAAGTGTTTTGATTTTGGGGCCCTACCCAGAGGGTCCATGTACCCAACAATTAGGTACTTGGGATTTGGGTAATAGTAATTATAGTACAGGTTTTGGGTAAGTATATGATTATTAGGTACTTGGACCCTTAGGGCTAGAAATACGGGACCGAATCCCAACCATCCCTTACACTGATCCCCAAGGCCTCGCTTGGCCCCTCCGTACCCTGGGAGCCTTCATTCTTGCGAACGTCTAGTTTCTATTTTTTCAGAGCCCCTATTGTTGGGGGGGGGAAATAGAGTTTAAACCAGTCCCACATTACAATCAGGATTCTTTAGGAGGATCCCTCACCGTGAAATAGCGGCATAATAAGAATATAGGAGGACCCTAATATAATCCCTATTATCCCTTATAGTCACTATTGCTGGGTGGGGGGTCCACCTAAAGGATTCTTGTGTTCCAGCCTTGCCAAGGGGCTTGTCTCAGAAAATCATGAAAAATAGGGGGCAGATCGAAAAGAGTTGGTTTACCACAGGCCTGGGGCGGCCTTCCGCAAGAATTTGCAACATAGGGTTAGTAGTTCTTTGGGTGTGGGAGCTGCGACGAGGGGTGGGGGGGTTCCGGCACAGACCTTCTGTGTTCTTGAGGGTGTGTTGGAGACATGCGTCAGCGTCAGAAGAACTTGAGACTGCGTTTCTAACTAGAAAGCTTGAGATGGGCCTCTCAGTTTTTTTAAGTCAAACGACGGGGATGCTGGACTCCTACTTTGGGGGTTCACGGATAGAAATAAGAGGGTGTAAGCCCGCTAAGGTGGCAATTCTATAGTTACCCTTCTGATGATCCCGTGTATTCCTACCCAAAAACCTTCCACTTCATGTGGGGAGAAAAAAGCCACGTCTCGGCAAGGCGTGGGGACATTCTGCTGAACCTTCTGCATCCAGTGGAAGATGAAGGTGTCCAATAGAGTCAGTAGTGCTGGGGAGGTTGGCATTTAGGGTGTGGGGTTTAGGGTTGAGGTTGTGGCTTTAAAGTCCTGTGCTTTCTGCTCGTGTCAATCGAAATTAAATCAGGCTAGGGTATACGGTCCTCAGTCGTTCCCAATCTCTGCTTAGCAGGCGTACCCGTCGTCAAGAGGCGTTCTGTGGAGGGTTCATGAGTCTTCATGTCGGCACTTACATGTTGTTTGGGGGCATCTCAGTTCTGAGACATGGACAGCTCAGCCGCTTTAGGCCGCGAGGAAAGCTGGAGGACCTTCGAATCACAACCGGCCGGGCACTCTGAGGCATGGATAGGGTGTTGGGTTTGCCTCGAATCAAGAGATGTTTGCAGCAAAAAACAAGGTCCCAGTTGAAACAGGGATGAGCGAAAGGTTTCACTCTGGGTACATGAAATTTTGCAAAGCATGAAACCTCATGTCTTGCCAGATGCCAAGTAATTATGCCGTAGACCCAAGTTTCCGTGTGATTTTTTTGATGATCCACCAGTACCCAAAGAGAGTACTCAAAGCCCTTTACCGCCTTTACCCCCAATACTTAAACCCTAATCCCTCAACCCCAACACCCTAAACCCTAAACCCAAATCCTGAAACACAACACTGATGCCTGAACCGTATAAGAATCCCCCGAAACCCAGGTTAAGCCCTCGCCGCTGCCTTTTGTTTGGCCGGTGCCAGCCGAGAAGACTGTCGAACAGGTACAACATCTTCCAAAAAAGCCTAGTGAGTCAGCCATAGCGCCATTGAGGTTGGGGTGTTTACTTGTACGTGCATACATACATACATACATACATACACATACATACATACATACATCCATACGTGGGTGTCCAGTCCCCCACTTCTTCTACAGAAGCGAAGTGATGAGGGACAACACATCTTAACACAAACTTGTGCGTAAACGTATCATGAACAATCATTTGACCATGCACAACTTGTAAGTTGCTTTAAAGTTGGGGTTTAGGGTTCAAGGCTTAGGAAGTATAAGACTTGTAGGACCTGTGTTGCTATCGCTTTGAACGAATTGTAAGGTAGTGATCCCTTGTAGCGACAGTGCCCCAGGATACTGAATCTTGACCCTGCTTGTCGGAAAATTCTTGGGGGTTTCATGCATATTGCAAACAGTGGTTATATGTGCCCTGAACCAGGCTACATCTGCAAGTATGCTGCTTCGAGCCCCCCCCCCCTTATAGCATGGTAGTTACTAGTAGTGAACTTCAAAGTAGCCAGGGTCATGTTGCAGCCCTAAACCCGAAAGCTATAGATCCTTGTCCGTGTGCAGGTAGAGCCGCATCGCTTTCGGTTATGGCTCACCGACCAGCACAGCATCATGTGTTTGCCTCAGTGACTGCTTTCTTTGTAGAAGAGAATTTTTGGTGGGCCAACAGGCAGAAAAATGGATGCAGCATGTATACGCGTTTATTGTTCTTAAGTCCTTTTCTAAGATATATACGTAAACATGTGCAAAGGGCAATTCATGCTTTTTATGTTAAATCGTGGTGTATTGCTGCAATGATAAGAATTCTATGGGAGCTGCTTCGAGGGTGACAGCAGGTATTGTGTGCAAGCCAGCGTTTGATGCTCAACCTTCAAAAGAAGGACCGCATTGATATAAGTATGAGTTTCAGACAAGACTGCTTCAGAGTTCTTTAATTTGGCATTCCCCAGCCGCAAAACTATATGAGCTATAGTCTAAACTCCTTAAAAGCGGTTTATATAGGGAATATATATGGGACTTCTTTAGGGTTAATTATGAAGGGGGATACTAGGAGTTTAGACAATGGCTCACATGGTTTGGGGTTAGAGGATGGCTGAGTGTCATCCTGAGTGTTGAAAAATGCTGCCCAGGTCTGGAGAAATTGCGCACTTGTTCACAAAGCGCCAGGGCCCAAGGAACCAGGGCCCTGGCAGTATATCCCTTCCTCCCCAAAGTTGGACGTGACTCCTGTTGAGCTGCGATAAATCTGACTCCAAAAGACGATTCTACTTCTTGAGCGCATTGTCTCCTGACAGAGACGGAAGGTTGGGCCCCTTGACTGTGCCCAGAACTCCAGAATCCTTGTGGTAATAATACTCGGAAGAATACTATAATAGTAACTGTAATAGTAACCTTAGAAATAAAAGCAGCAATAATACTAGTAATAGTCATAAACTAGTAAGGACAATAGAAATAGTAATAGTAATAGAAGTAGGGATCATGGGGCCTTGATCAAGGATTTCAGCATATTCCATCCGAGACCTCTAAAGCGCTGAACTTTGAATATCCATCTGACACCTCTCTAAACCCTAAATCCTGAATTTCCTCAAGAATCTTTCCGAGATCTCTACACACCCTAAACCCTGAATTTCTCCCAGATATATTTCCGAGATCTCCAGAACTTTCGCGTGCGAGTGGACCGGCAGAGCGTCAGCTGCGCCCCCGGCCCTTAGGTGCTGTATTTATGGGGGTTTAGGGTTTAGGCGTTTAGGGTTTAGGGTTCAAGGGTTAGGGTTTAGGGTTCACGGTTCAAGGGTTAGGGTTTATCGGGGTTAAGGCGAAGCGGTGTGAGGGCTTTAGCATACTAGGAGGCCCCTTGCGGGGTCCCTACAATAAGGATTATCGTATTTTGGGATTTACACTGGGACCCCTATGTACGGAAGTTCTTAAATATTGGGAAGAACATCCCTCAGGGTCTTTGTAGGGCTCAGGGTTTATGCATGATTTTGCGTAAGTTAGGGGTTTAGGATTTTCAGTACGGTCACCCCAATCCCAGAGCCGCTATTTTGATCGTTTAGGCTCTGCTTCTCGGTGCCCAAGAGCTTTGCTCCAAGAGTTGGTGTTCAGAATCGAAAGTAGCCGGTACTTTCGTACAGTCATGCTGTGTCAAACCCTAAACCTTAAACCCCTAAACTCTGAACCCTAAACCCTAGTTGTGTGGTAGGTGTTTCGAGATATGGTGGTTGCTACATGGGCTTAAGGAAAGGGCCAATGTGGCAGATCTCCTCAGACCCAAACCCAAAACCCCAAAACCCTACTTGGAGGCCCATGGGACTTAATAACTACTTAGAACTGGGATTATAACCCCACGTATAATTGGGGTAACCCTAAAAAGCCCATTTAGGGGGATTATAAGTAGGGTTCTAAGCCCAGTTATAAGTGGTTACTAAGTCCCATGGGCTTCCAAGTAGACCCCAAAACCCAAAACCCTAAACCCCAAACCCTAAAGGTTAAAACCTAAACCCTAAACCCTAACCCCTAAACCTTAAACCCTAAACCCTAAACCCTAAATTCTCATCCCCGGCTCCTGGAAGCTAAGGCTTCTACTGTCGCTTCCACAACGTCTGCTTCTCCGATGGGCGAGTTGCTGCACTTCTTCGACACCCGAGGCGGGCAAGTGCGCAAGTTTCGCGGCATTTGGGTTTCGGGTTTAGGGTTCGAGTCCGGGGATTCACATTCAGGAGGGTGATTTGGGCGAAACATGGATCTTCTAGCTGTGGCCCTAGTATAATACCGGCCCCTGTTTGGGATGTGGAGTCTCCTTGGACATCATTCTTCGAAACCTGTGCAACGAGTCCTGAGAAGTCATGAGCCGTCTGTCTTATTCTGCCTTATACGGGTACATGACTAGAGCCACAGTGCGACAACGAGCCGAGGACATGGAGTATCATGATTTTGCACTTTGTACAATGTGTCCTGGAGCACGTGCGCAGTAAGAAAGCAACTTTCCCGACAATTCCAGGTTCCCCCAACACACCAACACAACACACCAACGCACACACACACACACATTTAAGTGCTTCTTGTTGGTGTTGTTTCAGGGCGCTTCAGTTCTTCGGGAAGTTTATCACAATAGTCATTATTCACTTCTTTGGTACGGCCCTTACAATTCCTTGATCATCTCCTTATTAGAATTGCCAAGGACAAAGCTACAACTCTGTCATAATGATATTGCTATATACCTCCACCCCACATTCCATAGATTTAGGGTCCTAATTACATTGGAACCTGAAAACCCTAAACCTGGAGCCCTAAACCCAGAACTTCAACCTTACCTCAAACCCTGAACCCCCTTTGTTAAGCTCTAATTCATTTGCGCCTTTGCCACCAGGATCTACGAGATCCGACTAGGGGCCGGTTTTCTGGATGGCCTTGAGGAGGCGGTCAGGGCTTGGGATTTAGGATTTCTACGGAGGTAAGGGATTTCAGATGTTTTCAGCGTGTATAGTGTAGGGTACTGCCTCTGGGTGTTTTGTTCAACCCTGACGCAAAGATGCACATTGCCTGCTTCTAAGGGACAGAGTCTTTCTAAGGTTTTTTGTCTTACGCTTTAGTTTGGAAGGGCCTTACTGCATTTCGGAGATTTGGGAGTTCTTAGCTACATTTGGGGAACCCTTTTCGAGGTCTGTCTCTGTGTGGACCTCATGTTCCTGGTATACCTTGAGGGCCCCTCAGCACTGCAGTAATTAGTACGTAGTGATAGCCACTATGGCAAGTCTACCTGTATTGCTACATTTGCAAGAGAATTTGTGTTGCCTCCAGTAGTTAGGGTTCTGTCTTCACATTTTCGCTTCATGATGTTTTCGGTGTTTGCTCCCTTCTTTAAGCGTCCATCACTGCTCAAATATCGTCGTCATCCTACTCAGTACCTTGCAAGCCGCTCGTCACTGCGTTGTCTACACCTCAAGAAGGGACATTGCGATTGCCATACTTCGCCGTGGCCACACCTGGTTTCTGAGGGGACAATATTACTGAGTCTGCAGATCTCGACAGACATAAGCTATGGTCTAAACTCCTTAAAGGGGGGTTCTTGGGGGATTATATAGGGGACTACCATATTAGGATACCAAGGGGGATACTAGGAGTTTAGACTATGGCTCACATGTCCGTAGAACCCAGGAAGTTGAAACTGAACGATTTGAAACATGGAGAAGTAGCATCTAGCATAAGTCATCTCCTTGGCATGTTTCAACTTGTTTGACTGTTGCTGCAGAAGCCGGAATCAGAAAGCTACCAACATCGTTATCCTACAAATTTCGATTAGATAATTATGGTAGCATGTTTCCATACTAGCCATTTTAGCCTCTTCATTATTTGTGGATCCTCACCATGAAGTTCTTCGGAATGTGTGCGCTCGCTTTCAGGTGGACAAGGTTGGCAGAGACCTCGGTCGCTAGCTGAGCTGTCGCAGGAATACAGAGCTTCTCAAACCCTAAGGGTCCAAGGACCCAAACACTAGGGTTTTAGGGCCCAAGCACCATAATTATAACCGATTATTTGGGTCCTTGGACCCTCAGGGAAAGTGGGGGTGTGCTATTCGGTGATTGAGGTTTGAGTGCTAAGCTCGGACTAGTCTAATAATATCTGGGGCGTGGGGTTGGGGGTATAGGTTGGGGGGTGTAATACCCCCCCCTAATACTCCCTTAAATAATCCCTTATACCACCCCTTCAAGGAGTTTAGATTAGAGTTCAAACGGTCGTATTTCAATGAAGCCGCAGATGCGGACCATAAGAATGTATACCCAAAGCCATATTCTATCTACTTAAGGGGGACTATAACCGCATTTAGGGTTTGGGGTTTAGGGACTACACGGCCATAGGGATAAACCTGAATCCGAATTTCAGGGCCCAAAGCTTCACGGCCCACACATGCTGAGACCGGCTGGCGCGGGAATTCCACCACTTGCCGCAGCCTTACCAAGAGTGCAGCATAGAATTATGAATGAACCTTGGGCTGCTTCAAACACATGACTTTCGGGTTTAGGGTGTAGGTTGGGTACTGCCCCCGCTCAGTAACAGTTGGATAATACTTATAATGTGGTGATATATAGCCCTTAAAAGGACCCCTAGTATAGACTGTTACTGGGTGGGGGCAGTACCCCAGGTGTAGGGCTTAGGGAATCTCATGAGCCGAAGGTGGTATAGAGATTCACATTAAGGCATTGGCGGTTGTCGAACAGGAGGGTCAAGGCGCTTGTCTCTGATGTGCAAGATGCTGTAGGAACCGAAGCATGCAGAGTGTTCAGAGCAATGCAGGCTTGATTTCCCTCCTGTCTGTCCGCAGTAAGTGTGGCAAACTCCTATGACTTATGAGCGCGTTGAGATGCCCTCAAACTCAAGCCCCTGAAGGCTAAACCAAAACCTGCAATGCCCTACCCCGGGCTATAAGTCTATATGAAAACGTTGCCTACATGTGGCTACTGGGAGCCTTGGGGTAAACCCTAAACCCTAGACTCCAAACCCTGGAAACAACATGCGCCTCAGGTTCCGCAGTTCGCTGCGGACCGTGGATGCTTTCATGTGTCGGACCCCTATGCCCAAGACGTTTAGGGTTCAGGGTTTAGGGTTTTGGGCTTTGGATTCAGGAGCTTTGGATTTAGGGCACGAGGCCATTGGGGTTTCAAGATTCCGGGTGATGATCCCTACTATGTGAGAACTGTGGCATTTGGGGGATACATAAGGGTCCATATAGGCGTATTTGAGACTATAACGACATTTCAGGGGGTTCCCCTCGAAGATTACATAGGAATTGCGGGTTATATCGGGAATCATTTAAAAACTCTTATGTGGTCCTTCCCATATTCACTGGAAATTCTGCTACATGAAGGATACGAATGATTTTGGGGGCATGTAGGCTTATCTAAAAGCCTAAATCCTAACTCGTTAATGCATAGTCCCCAGCCCTTTAGAGTCTGGGACCGGGATTTGTTGCGCCACTATTCATGAAGTTTGTCACCAGAAGGGTATGGGTAGTTCCCAAAATTAGGGTCTCATTTTGGTGTTCCTAAAAAATTTGGTGCTGTAATATACTCTATAACCAAAAGGAGCTCATAATTTTGAGAACAACCCGTATGATGTATCACTGAATGGGCATGATTCAAGTTTTGGACAGGCATCCAGTCAGTGTTTGTCAGGTTCGGTCCCGATTTTCTGGTGCAAGCTCTACAAGCACTTCCAGAAACCCATCCTTGGCGTGATGGACAGGTTTTGGGTTTATATGGGCTTATATGAGTTTAGGATCTATATGGGTTTATATGAGGGAGCAAGCAACCCAGCATGTAATGAGATTGGCGGATCACGAATGAGTAGTTGTGGAAACCGTAGCGAACATAGTTTTAGTGCAGAATCCCGCAATAATCATCGTGATGATATTTACATATGGTGCTGTGGTGCTTCCAGTGTGACGAGAAGCTTGTGCTGCATGCTTGCTGGGCGCTTGCTTGGAGATTGAGCTGCGCGAGTGACACTTGTGAAAACATCCTCAGCAGAGTTCTATAATGGGTTATATAGGGTTATATAAGGACAATGGAAAAGAAAATGGAAACTATTACAATGGGTTACATAGGGGTTATATAGGGACAATGGAAAAGAACATGGAAACTAGTATTCTACTTGATGTCCTATGCCTGGAGCAAGACTGGCCTCAAAAGGTCCTTTTACATGTAGAGGCGTGCTGCAGTAACAAGAGTCGTGTTAGGAATAGAACTCTGGCAGGCAGGCAGGCAGGCAGGCAGGCAGGCGCTTGCCGTACCCACCCAGTCCAGCTCATGATTTACTCGCGGCTAGCAGGGAGTATGGGAATATGATTCTTGTATAATCCCTTTTTGATATGTTCCTTTATTCCCTACTACCCACCAGTCAGATGAGTAGTAGGATCAGCCCATCTTCCTGTTCGTGCAGCCGAACCTCCGGAAGCAATGGCACTTTCCTCAGCAGCTTGCACCCACAATTGTTCTCAGACCCTCAGGCATACGTAATACGTGCAGTGTTTCTAGTTATCATTACGATTATTGCAGATATGTGAAAACACTTACATCATTATTGGTATTAGTATTCCAACTATTGCCATTATTATGACTAGTAGTATTTTAGTAGTCCTATTTCTATTATTGCTATTAATTACATATTATCATCATTCGTGTTTGCATTCCTATTGCCCTCATCCCCACTAGGGGGGAATCAGGTGGAAAAGAAAGTGGAAAATGAAATGGAAGCTACTATTTAGGGTAGGCAATGAGAGAAGTAAAGCAGCTCGAATGATCATAACAATTCTAGGTTCTACTATGACCGCTCAGCTGAGTAGTCATGCTATCTATCGCAGCCCGGAAGTACTCCGAAGACTCACCAGCTACTGAGAATGGATGAAACCCTGCACCAATAAATTTACCTCAGGAAGTCCAGTATATTGGAGATCCTCAGTGGTGCAAGATTTCCTCCATGTACCATATTTCGGGGCCGAAGCCCTAAACCCTAAACCCTAAACCAAAGCCCTGAACCCTGTGTCCGCCGAGGCAGCTAGACTTCCTGAGTATGGCTGGAGCCTCAGAGGACTTAGGCCAATCCCCCTTACAGTAACATAGTCCCCCTTAAGTAGATCGAATATGGGGTATATGGGGATCTTATTCTAATATACCCAAAGCTATATTCTATCTACTTAAGAGGGACTATAACCCCTAAACATGCAGTTAATAGGGCCTGAAGATACCTACGATAGTCCCTTGTGGTACCCATTATTGGGTGGGGGATTGAACCAACAAACAGCAATTTCAGCTTCAGGTTTCTAGAAGGTTTAGGGTTGTTTAGGGTTTAGGGTTTAGGTTTTCTGCTGAAGGGTTCGGGCAAGGTTGCGGTTGAAGGCTTAGGGTTTGCGATGCAGGGTTTGGGGTTGAAGGTTTACCTGTAACCCCAATTTCCCCAATTACCTATAGTTTAATAGTAATTACCCCTTAATTAGTAGGTATAAACCATAAAGCTGTAGGTGATTGGGGTCACAGGTAGTATTGGGGACATCTTGCTGAGTCCTCCTGGGCGTCATTATGGAGACGCAGGTATTCGTTCAGAAGCCACGTGAGTAGTATTTTATTTGGGGATACTATGGTACCCAATATAGAGTTGGGGTATAGTATTTTATATATGGAATATTATCTTACTAGGTTCAACCACCAAAAAAGGCTACTCATGGGAACTTCAGAAGGGAACCCGGAATATCCCTTACTCAACAGAAATTTGCTATCCTTTTGTCCCGCGTTTAGAGTTTAGGTTTTAGGGTTTAGGGTTTAGGATGGTTTAGGGTTTGGTTTAGGGTATGGGGTTGTTCAAGTCATGTCGGGTTGCGCTGTTAGGATGTCAGCAGATTCTGCTATCTTGAGCACCCAGGGTGAAGGTGCCTTACTCGTCATAGTTTCCATAAACAGGGGGACCCCAACATAGACCCCCAAACACTATAGTCCTTATTCATTATGTATGGTGGCCCCCAAAGAGGCACCCTCCAATTTTAGGACATCCCCATATAACCTGACCCTCGCAACGAAGCGTATTCCCACGCACTGGTTTGGCAGTGCAAGGGGAGGTTGGCAAAATATGGCTCTCTGCTAGCGTCTAGAGTCTAGTCCTCACAGATAGGATACCCCAGAAATCGTGAAAACTGCTGATATTCTGGGTCGCTCAAGAACCCCTATCACAAGAATGGGCACGCCAAATTGTAATGGACAAATTGTGTGCCCGCGAAAGGTATGGGAAAGGGCTCGCGAAAGGTGTAACTGGCTGTGGTCCAACATATCCCTCGCAATGCCGGCCGCAAAGCAAGCTTTGTTGCTGGTTAACGAAACGCGGGCATGTTGTGTTGGTGGATAGTATGAATAATCAATTAGCAAGGGGTACAGTAGGTGTCGCGAAGGGTCCGCAAGAGGGTATGCAGAAGAACCTGCTTGTTGCCATAAAAACGAGGACCCCACCAAAGATCCCAAAATATTACGATCCTTATTGTGGGCTGCCCAAAAAAAGGACCCATGATTTTGAGAGACCTCTATGAACGCTTCGCAAGATGTCCGCCTCAGGGCAAAAGCTTGCTAGTTGCCTATTTCTAGGGTCTCGCAACTATACCTCACAAGATTTTGGTCCCTGTTATAAGTACCTCAACGAGGGACCCTACATATTTGTGGAAACCCCACAGACGTTGACATTTTTTGAAATCCAGCTCTCACGCTCCCAACCTACCCGCACCCATCCAAACCCTAAACTTCAAGGTCCTATGAGCCCCAGACCCTATACCCATCCAAACCCTAAACTCCAAGGTCCTATGAGCCCCAAACCCTAAGCCGTATAGCTTATAGCCCTAAACCCTAAACCGCAACGGCTTATCCATGCGCGCGAGGCCAAGGACCCGAAGAACTTCTTCGTCTGCCTGGCCCTCGTGACCATCAGACTGCATTTTACCAAGGGGGGTGGACCAGTGTTACCATATAACACTTACAGAAATCTATGTATGGGGGCCGTCCTAAAACCTTTGTTTACATTTTACATAAAGCCGGAACATGTGAGAAGCAAAATCGGTGCTTTTCTGTGGCCGCGAAAGATCCGCGAAACCACGGCGAAAGGGCTGACGAAAGGGTAATTTAATATGTGTCAGCATATATGCTTTATCGTCGTCAGATGAAGCTTTTGTGGGTTTTCCTTGGG
>CAJNIZ010026703.1:47864-59732 GCA_905231905.1 Symbiodinium pilosum | reverse complement strand
ATATATATATATACATGCATATATACACTCTAGAATCAGCACACCACTGACCAGCAAAGGCCTGAAGTGCAAGGGTATGTAGACATTTGCTGGCAAAACCCTCTTGCCTGAGGCTGTGCGAACATCGCCTGCAGTCCATGCAACAGGACCCAAGGGGTGCTTATTGGTACTTGACTCGGGTTTAGGGTTTAGGGTTTAGGGTTTAGGGTGTAGGTGTAAGTACATACCGTCGGACTCAGGTACCAGAACTGACGCTAAGATCCAAGTAGGGGCCATGGCACATATGAATTCTCAGCGCAGGGTCACAAGGGGGGCGGCCCAAGATCAGATAGCCCATGCAAGAAGTTGCCGTAGAGTGGGCCTACGCCATAGAGCCAAATCCTGACCCAAACCCTACGCCTGGAAATTGGAGACTAGAAGCGTCAAACATGTCATAAATCTAGACATTTCCGGGTGGCCAAGACTTTGAAACCCTCAAGGCCAGAAATTTGCTTAAAGCTAAGTTGCAGTTCTCCAATTTGATTGCAGTCTTGTGTTGTACGCTTTCCACGATTTAGGGTCCAGGGTCTAGGGAATCATACGATGAAGGCATTGTTGAACGTGGTTTTTATTTGTCAATACGTTGCACAATCCCCATATGGCATGTAGCTTTAAATGTTGAATGGTATCCCTAAACCCTATCAAGAGGAACCCTTGAACCTATTGATGATCACTTCATCTGGTTGGGATCTCTCAGGCGACCCTTGCTTTCACAGCGGTCCATTTTGCTCTAAAGGTATTCTGCAAATCCTTTTCAGTTTTTCGCTTATTCTAATCCCCCGAATACTCCTGCTAAAATGGATAGATGGGAGGGTGCCAGGGCAAATTCAGCCCATTGCTTACAAGTATACACTAAATCGTGTGATCACGCATCCTACTATGCTCCCTGGTGCTTAGGAGGGAATGGGGGAATGGATTATAGGGATTATTATCAAGAGATTATATCGGGACTACTATAGGGATCCATTCCCCCACTCCCTCCTAAGCACCAGGGAGTATGATTTAGATGGTGTCTCTTAAGTAAGGGACGCTCTCTGGGTGCGACGCCTTCGAGTCTAGAAGCCATAGCATGCCTGTCCCGTACTGAGATTTGGAGGGTAGGCTACAAGTAGATTTCAACTGAATGCCCCAGTGAAGTGCAAAGTTAAGGCTTTTCCGCTCCGTTGGTTTGCTTGCAAACTTCCAAGGCTTCGCAATAAGTCTGAAGCATCGGCTAGCAAGCGTTAGCTGTTCCTAGCTGGGATTGTAAGTCACGCTCCTTGCCCTGGACTCTTGTAGAAGTTGAGATCTTTATCTGGGGAAGTTCAGCCCTATATACTCTAAACCAGGGTTTTGGGGCTCAGGGCTTAGGGCAAGGCCTGATCTTGTTTTGGTTTAGGGTTTCAAGAGCCAGGGCTTAGGGCCTGCCTCTTGTGATTTTTGGCCAAGACTCGTACCGTTGCCCTCTAGACATCGCACCAGCTTGTGTGAGCATGTGGTGCTGACTATATGAGAGGTTGCGAAAGCGTAATCGTGCTCTTTTCATGAACCAAGAGTACCTAGAATGGCTTCTTGCTTCCAACACGGCATGGAACATGCAGGAGTTTACTTACAACTTTCTGACGGAGTTCTTCCTCCTTTATGACAATCTGCCGATTTGGCCGGCGGTCACAGATCTTGAGTTCAAGCTGCTGTTTCTGAGCCTCACTTCCTTGTCCAGTAGTTGACCTTAAAGGTTTTTGGGGTAATATAAGACCCAGTATAAACAGTCAACTTTGGCAAAGGCATAGATACTGGACAACGAAGTTGAAGTCGAGGGGCTTCTTCAATCTGGGAAGTAGGGCCTAAACCCTAAACCCTATACCCTAAACCCTAAGCCCTGTTCCTTTGTTGTTTTTTTGTGTTCGGGGCTGCAAGGGGGGCGTGCTGGGGTTCCCAGAGCAAGGCCTACACCAAGCATGTTTCATTTTGTTTCAGGGGTTTAGGGTTTAAGGGCTTAGGGTTTAGGGTTGAAGGGTTTAGGGTTGAAGGGTTTAGGGTTAAGGGTTTGCGACAACGGTTATATAGGGATCTTCGGGGCTTAGGGTAATTAGGGATTGATTTTCCGCAGTCCCGATAATGGGGACTATAGTATTTTTGGGTGAGTATCCACTGTTTATTGAAACCGTCATACCTTGGGACAGAAGCAGGGTGTTACACTCATATCCCCCATGGACGTGCCTTGGCCAAACTCTTCAGGACCCGCACATATGGGAAGCGTTGAATGCTATGTTGGCCCGGATCCCTGAGCCTAGGGTTTAGGGTTTAGGGTTTAGGGTTTAGGGTTTAGGGTCCACCCCACTTCAAACTGCCCAAATCACCCATGTTAGATTTTCAACCCTGATGTTTCTCGCTATATAGTATAGCCCGTCACATGCCCCGTATAGCGCACACAGAACACTCCATGAAAAGTGGAGTGTAGTATCCACCCCAGATAACCCAGCTTCCATTTCAGTTTCCTGGTTGATTCTGATTTATCATGAGACAAAGTTTCCAAACCTTAATTCCTGAACCATAGTATCCATAGTATCCCCAAATATGTGTATATATATATATACATAGCCATACCCCCTATGGGTGGCAGGTTTCATCGCCTGATCTCCTTCAACTTTGCTTGGCGCAATGTGCCCACCGGAGGCCCATGTCTGGGTTCGTGGATTTGGGTTTTTGGGTTGCCTAAACCCTACCCTAAGCGCAAGGCTCGTTAGGGGATTGAGGGTTGAAAGCCGATTTGGGTCGAGGATTTGAGGCCAGTTGGGAGTTTGCGGCTTCTGCTTGCATTTCAGGGTCATTCATATTAGGGTAGTGGTGTGTTTACAGTTGGGCGTAGAATTAAGTACCGGGTAGATAGGGGCTATGTAGAATGGAAAAGAAACTGGAAACTGCCATATTATACCGGGATATATTGGGTGGTATACCAAGGTATGTATTGGGTCATATGTGTGTGTATGTATATGCACATACAATACAACAGCTGCGGCATGAAGCATCGGATCTCTCTGCCGCTGTAGACTACTCGGATTGGATGGAGCCCTAGTTAGGAGGAGAACAGTGTACTGTTAGCAATGCTATTGCTATCACTGTTGCTAGTATGAGAGTGCTGTTCCGTGTATGAAGGGGCTTGTTGCGCACACGCCGTGCAGGCTGTTGACGGCAGATGCGCTGATTTCGCGTGGCGTTCCCCCGTTGTACAGCATCGCAGCAATGGGGAACGCAGCAGCAATACGATATATAGAGATGTCCGGGATAAACCTTGTAGTTATCCCTGGTGCATTAGCTTCAACCTAGTTACCCTGGAGACATGTTCTCATTCCATTCCTCCTGATCCCAACTTCAGCCGTAATCAGGCTCTAGTCCTAAGCCCCCAAGGCTGCATCCCCGCACCCAAACCCCACGTCGCATTCTGGAGTACCCTCCAAGACAAACATAGGATCCCACATATCCCTCTGACAGGGACAGTAGCTTACAAAAGATCCTTTCAGGTTACCTTAGCCAACCTTAAGCCCTTTTATGGCAGGCGCTTCTCCAGCCTCAGCTGTGCAGAATTATCTCTACGACCGCCTGGCCCCAAGCTTCCTTTGTTGTTGCCGGATAGGGAGACCGTTGAGTAAGAGGGGGGCTTGAAAGGCATTCCGTAAGGAGGATACAGAGATTCGGGTGGTTCAAGGCGGGGTTCTAAGTAGGATACCTTTCTAGTTGTATTACGGTCGCAACTACCCCGCCAAAAGGGTACTTATTGCTGATCACTATCCAGTCACATCTCTTTCGACTGGATCCCTACATCAACCTGGAAGCTCACCATCTACCTCCGAACCTCCAAGCTGCTGCTAGAAGGGGTTCAGATTAGGACAGGATGATGGGCTCAATAATAATGCGATCGTCGTCGTAGCAGCAGCAGCAGCAGCAGCAGCTGCAGCAGGAGCTGGAGCAGGAGCAGGAGCAGGAGGAGGAGGAGGAATAGTAGTAGTAGTAGTAGTAGTAGTAGTAGTAGTAAGTGACTGGAAACGTCAGACAACAATCCTAACAATCCTTTGATAATCTTGCTACACATGCAGTGTAATTTGTCCAGGAAAGCTTTTCCAATTCGTCAAACTCCCTAGAACAGAGTTTCTTGTTGGTTGCAGGTGCAAAATGTGTAGGGAGTAATCTGGGTATGTAAAGGTTGTATATGTGGGTAGACACACTGCAACCATGTTGGTGTTAGGCTTCCCCGCAGTTGAGGGTGCACGTTGATTAAGTGAGGCCCATTCTCGATTGTGTTTTGGGATTCTTCCGAGTTTCAGATGTCGGTGTACAGGGGTCTTTATAGACCATTCCTCCCAGAATTCCAACGCTCGCATCAAAGTAGCTTCTAAACCTCAGTGATCTCCAGGTTTTCTATGGGATGAGTGCGTAGATCCTGCAGTCCCTTCCGAGGACGACCGCGGTACATGCCCAAATTTAAAGCCCAGCGCCCTGGGCTTGAGGACTTCAATCCTCGAACCCAACCTTCGAATCTTAGCCCTAAACCCCAAACTCTAGACCCCGACACCCCTAACCCTAAACCCTCCACCCCAAGCCCTAAAGCCTAAACCCTGATCCCCTGAGCTGCCCTAAACCGCGGAAACCTATAATCCCCCTTAAGTAGATAGAATATGGCTTTGGGTATACTATAGTAAGATCCCCATATACCCCATATTCTATCTACTTAAGGGGGACTATAAACCCCAAATCCTTGGTTCCAACGCGTCCAGGTACCATCTCAATGAGCCTCGTGGGGGTCCAGGCGCTCACGTCCTTCCCTTCGGAGCTCGCAAAGTGAGAGCCCCTGCAGGGTAATGTTGGGGTTCGCAAAATTAGCGGTACCTTTAAGGGAGTTCTAGGAGTCAAAAAAAGGTTGTGTGGGGTTTAGAGTTCAATGTGGAGGCCTGAACAGTTATTCAGTTTATTTCCGTACAGTCTGATGACAAATTTCACATGATTTCGTATGTCCCCCTTTAAATGGCCGTTCAGTTGGAATCTTGATGTTTGGCGTATGTTTGCTGGGGTTGCTGAGAGGAATCTTGGGCGGGATGGAGAGTGACGTAGCCCCACGGCCCACTTCACTGCACGAGTCTACGTCTTAGAATCAAGATTCCCCAGAGCTGTCGGAAACGCTGAAAGTGCTGCAGAGCGCGTCCCTAAGTACCAACTCCGCATGCCACACTGTTCCAGCTTGAGGGTTAAGGCTACACTGGGTTGCCGTTTCTGAACTTGATATACTCAGAGGGGTTACAGTAGGTTACCACTATGCGGATATACTGTAACTCATGTGGTTTCCGTACAATGGCGACTAAGTTCGAGTCCTTAACAGCAACCTGGTTCAAGGCGTGTCATGCGATCCTCGTACGGATTCCTCCGCCCAAGTGAGTAGGCATGTAGCAGGAAGGGGCTGGCCAACATAGTTGGCTCAACCTGGGGTTCTGATTTTATCGACGTGGGCGCTGAGCTGAAGCTTCTTAGTAGGTGCTCTCGTCTACAGAGATAGATAAGTGCCTCAAATTAATCCCTTCGCATAATACCTGAAAGGGATCCCCATGATCTCCCTGTAATACCCTGACATATAGTCCCCCCTAAGTAGATAGAATATGGCTTTGGCTATGTTATAATAAGATCCCCATATACCCTATATTCTATCTACTTAAGGGGGACTATATCCATATAGTGCTGCTTATCCCTCATTGGGGAACATCATTTTTATGGCCGTCTCTTCTGCTTCTCCAGTGTAATCTTGTCACAGTTTGTGGCTTCAACATATCCTTCTTTGGTGCGTGGCTATTTGGCACAAGCCTGACTGCAGCGATGTCTCTGTTGGAATGTGGTTGTTTGGTGAGAGCCTTTGGTCAGTCTTTTTTGCTGTAGCATCTTTGTTTGGTACCAGCGTTGTGTGATCAGCGCTCGTTCTTCACTTGACCGAGTGGCTCCGCAGGTCATAGCTTGAGCTAGACCTTTCCACCATTCCGCCCATGTGCAACACTCCCTTGGAAGGTGACGATGCAAAGAAGATCGCTCGCAAGCCTCCTGAAGTGTCTACCCCTGTTTGGCTTGCTACTGGCACGAAACCCCTGCGAAGGCGTGGAGGTGAGGCCGGCATGCGGCAGTGGCAAGGACGAGCCCAGGACGCTCAAGCCTTCATCGACAGTGGGGAAGGCACTCTTAGATCTTTCCTGTTGTCGCAGGGGCTATCTCCATCTCAGACTGAGTTGGCGCTGGAAGAAGCCTTTGGTGCAACAAACACTGCAGATGGAGCTGAGTGCAAGCGCGCGAATCGAAGTAACGCTTCCGTCGCTGGAGATGTGCCGCAATTGAAGTCTCCACCAGCAGCGGTAGAGATGGCTGCCCAGAAGCCGCCGAAAAATTGCTATTTGCCTACGCAGCCCTTAAGTGCAACTGACTTTGTGTTGGACCGACCAAGGCCCAGCCGCAGAGCTGTCAGTTCGGAATCACGCTGTGAAGTCGCAAGATCACGAAGTCCTATTGGCAGTAATGGAAAATAAAACGGAAGCTACTATATTATTAAAGAGTATATATTGGGGTTATATAGGGATAATTGAAAGTAAATGGAAGCCACGTAGTAACGTGGAGTCTGAGCCCAAAGTTGGCAGACCAGTTATGGTTATCCATCAGGCGCCCTGACGTTCCTCTTCTCCCGTGATCGCTGCGCCATGTGGTCAAAGTCTGGAGCTCTCGCTTTGTTCACCACCCCTTTTCAATTCAACAATGGGATTACTGAGTGTTGAGCCAAGTCGGCTCCCTTTGCGTTTACACTCCAAGCTGGGGCTGCTTGAGCTGCGCATTTCTGGAAACATTGCTGGGCCATTGTTGGAGATATCCCTGCTTGGTCAGACTAAAACTCATAAGAATGGACTTTGCATCGAAAGCCTTGAGGCGTGTGTCATTGGCAGGCATACTTGGAGGTTCATGGGTAGATATAGGCAGCGCTAAAGTTAACCTGACTTGGACTATAAGTATCGGTGTCCTGGTTGTAACCCCAGCTATGACTACAACTCAATGTCCGAGGCTTGATGGTTGGCATAGGTCCACTCACTGTCAGATTCGAGCCATTACAGCATGACAACAGTTTGTTTGCGGTGCCTCCCACCCCATTGATCCTGGTCCTAGAAGCATGGTGGCTGTATACCACGACAGGCCAGGGCCCAGCGTTAACGAGTTCAGGGATTAAGGGCTTAGGGCGCAGGGGAGCAGTTTAAATGCGAGGTCTTCAGTAACAAGAGCGCCCCAACCTGAATAACAAGCAATGAACAAAGCCCATTTTCGCAGTGTGAGAGCACATGGCTTCAAGTGGAACAGGCTCGGGCTCAACGGATTTCAGGCTACACCTTAAAACCGCTTTAAACTCTAAACCTAATCCTTGCTTTTTTTAGGGTCTGGAAATGAGTTGCTTGAATTCAAGCGGTTTCAAGCACCAACATCCCACTGCCTTTCAAGTAGTCTTCGACCCCTAGTATGGCGTGCTTTCTGGGGATGTTCCAGGAAACAATTTTCAGTCATTATGGATCATAATCCTCATGCATTCTTTATGACGCCATAAGAAGTTGGTTAGGGCCCCTAAGTATAGTCCCGAGAGAGAAGTTTTGGGGTTGCCCTAACTTCAAGGATGGATTCCCGCGCTACCAGACTGCTGGAGCTGCGGGAGGCAGGGGTTTGGGTTTAGGGTTTCGGGTTTAGGTGGTGTGTAGGGTGCAGGGGGTTGAGAATTAAGGGTTAGGGATTGGGATGAAATACTTGACATGTAAACCCAAATACTGCAGAAGCATTTATAGTTACGGTCAGTATTCCTCTGTGAAGCATATATGTATTACACTCAACTCCATTGCGTTCAAAACGCCCCCTACATTAGGTCATTAGGCCACCCTTGAGCGGAGATTCAGTTTTGTAGGGCTCAATATGGTCTTGTGTGTAATATCTTAGTGACGAGGGCTCAAAATTCGGAGTATATGCCTTGGAGCGTCACATCTGGGACTGAGGCATGTGCTTTGTGCTTCAGGGCTTCAGATTTCGGATTAACAGTTCAGGGTACATGATTTTGTGCCTTCGGGCTTTGTGTTCCGAACTTAGAGCTTATGATTCGAGGCTCAGGACGTCCGGCTTGGGATTCAGAGCATGTGGTAGTCTGTTAGTTTGGACTCAGGACTCAACGAGTGATGGCAGGGGGGATGGGGGGTTAAACGAGCAGGATTTTCAAGGCAGATGCTATGTAGAGTCTGTCTGCAATACAGAGTAAGATCGGATCCCTTTCTTGGGTATGATATTCTGTCAGAAACATATGTTGTTACTTTGACCAACATACCAAAACCTGTGCTCAAACGGGGTTCAGACTTGTTGTTGTATGTGGACTGGACTTTGATACCCCACCATGATCGAGAACTATCAGGGGGAACGCTTGATCATGCTGCTGCTGGAGTGCGGTTACGGAATTTAGAAAAAGCTGCCATAATATGAATCTACAGTATATATAGTAACAGGAATGTCTTGTAAGGGTAACTTCAGGGAAGTTCCTGAACAGCAGCCCTGTTAATCTTAAGAACCCTGACCCTGCTTGACCCGAGTAGTTGGTATACTGGAACACCTTCCTAAGGTACCCTATGCTCAGAGCTATGCAGGGCTTATTGTATCAATCAACCGTAGCAGTTCGAATGAGGAGAAGGTCAATTGTTTAAGCCAGCATGTAGGGCTGCCCCCTTCGCCTGTGGGCCTACCACACGTACTTCACTAGAGCAGGATCCCTTGTAAATACTGTAAATACTAGTCATTTGGTATTTGGTTCTGGGGACCCGTAACAGCGCATCTGAAATTCAAATTGCAGATGTGCGAATGTGGCTGACTCGAACCAGGTTGCGAACACATGGCTCAAAACCGGGCTTTCAATGCATGACGCAGAACACTTAGTGATCGTTTTGGGGGTGGAGGGTTGGGTAATCCTATAAACCCCATATAAATCCACCCATTTGCCAGCTCATTTTCGATTGTCTTTTCCATTTGAACCTCCGTTAATTACTCGGGGACATATCCCTGAACCTTAACCGGAAACCTTAAGTATCCCTATATACAGCTTCTAACCCGATTCGCATCCAAGTCCTGCCAGGCCTTGGAGCTTGCCAGTCACGAGCAGCCGCGAAGCCCCCAGCGGGCCCCGGCAGCTCAGGGCTAAAGTTACCTGTAACTCCCGGGTTCAGGATTTAGGGTTACAGTTGACCTGTAACCCCATTACCTACAGTTTAGTACGGGACGTGTAGGGATATCTAGTGGTTGATAGGATTTATTCAGGGGCTTGGGATCTACTTGTAACCCAATTGCCAACAGCTTGGTGGTCATTACCCCATAGTCAGTAGGCTACAGGTATAACGCATCAAACTCTATGTAATTAGCGTTAAAGCTGAAGCTTTAGAGAGTTTGAGGGTTTTGGGTCTTGCGGGTGAGGAAAAGGTGTGGGTTTTTTTAGGCTATGGACCTTGAATGTTCAACACCCCCTCTGCTGGGGTATAAAGGGGGTAAACCCCCTCTGCTGGGGTATAAAGGGGGTTATATAGGGGGGGCTGTATAGGGATTATGGAAAAGAACATGGAAACGACTATAGTATATTGGGGTTTATAAGTAGGGGTATAATATGGTATTGAAAGCCATGGGCTTGCCTGATGCGTTCCAAAAACAAGCTGAGCAGTTGGATCTCTGATTGGATCCCCAGACTTCTCAACTAGCTAACCTCAAGCACAACGCCCTAAGCCCAAAACCCTAAACCTATCCCCAACTCCCAAACCGATCCTTCCAAACCCTGATGCCCGAAATCCCTGATAGTAAGCGTTCCCTGTCACGGTTTAGGGTACAGAGGTTGGGGTTTGGGGTTTAGGGCTTGGGGTTTTTCTTTGCCAGATATGGACATAGAAATGTCTGATGCTTCCTCAGAAGCTGTGAGGACACAAGAACTAAAGCCTAAACCTTCAGCCTTATACCTGAACATGAGATTCTGCACCCTATCCTCAATCTGGGGTGTACATTTGCCTGCTGGCAGGAAGGGGCAGGAATAAGAGTTGAAGTCAAAGCGACAATCCTAGACATCCTAGACCCAGAAGCGAAACACGAACTCTCAACCTTGGACACGTAACCCTCGGCAGAAATGCTACACTTGAGGCCGAACATCAAAACGCCCAACCCTGAACTGAAAGCCTTGAACCCTACATCCTCAAACTCAAACCGATACTGAAAGCTTAAACCACAAGCGTAAACCTTGAACCCAAATTCATGTTCAGTGGCAAGACCTTAAAGCTGAACTTAAAGCCCTCAAGCCTTGAGCACTCGGACTGGGTCAATGTTGGGATGTAGGGTTTAGGGACTGTTTGGGGTTTAGTGTGTAGAAGCACGGATAAGAAGATGAGCTCTTATTAATACGGGTGGTTTCTCAACACAATGCTACACAATGTTTAGACCATAACCCCTATAATTACATATATAATCCCAGTTTCCATTTCATTTTCCATTTTCTTTTCCATTTGATTCTCCATTATTAAGGGGGATACTATCCATATACAGGACCCCAAAGAGCTCTGTAGTGTCCCTATACTTCTGGGTCCCTAGGGCCCCTATTTTGAAAAAATCCCTGAACCCTGAACCCTAAGACCTTCATTGGCAGTAAAGCATTTCGAGAGTGCTGCAGAAGGCCACCCCTTGGCGAGTCGCACTCCAAAATCGTTGCTATCTCAGCAGGGTTGTGGCGGTTTTCTTAGGTTCTAGGGTTTGGGATTCTGGGTTCAGGATATAGATTTTAGGGCTGTTAGCGCTTGAGGGCTTGCAGCCTTGCGTTTAGAGGTTACTCATCCTCTTTCGAAGTTTCACTTCGGGAGGGCGTATACCGCTGCACCCTTTTCCCTTAAGATTCATCCTGAGTCTCCGAAACCTCAACCCCCAAAAATCATGTTACACCCCGCTTAAGGGTGGTTAGAAGAACCCCCCATGAAACCCCACATATGTCCTTCAATTTGGGGATGTGTTCAAAAAATCGGAGCGGCTGTTTCTGAGGCCGTGGGCAAGCTCACCCTCCTGAAAGTGCGTGGTTTTTGGGCAGGGGCTCATCATTTGGCCCTCTAAATCCCAAAGCTTTGTAAGTACAGTACTAGCTACCACGCTAGGTAGTAGGAATCGTAAGCGCCCCTCAATAAAGCCCCTTTGAGGACAGCTATTGCACGGGGGCGTGACCCAACTCCCTAAAGCCCAACCCTACCGGCCCAGAATTCCACCCCAAATTGAAACCCTAAACCCTAAACCCTAAACCTTAAGCCCTAAGCTCTAAACATGAGACCCTAAGCCCTAAACCTTAGACCGCAAACCCAAAGCCCTAAATGTTAAACCTTCAGCCCTAGACACTAAACCTCAAACCCTAAACCCTACACACTAAACCTCAAACCCTAAACCCTAGACACTAAACCTCAAACCCTAAACCCTAGTCCCTAAACCTTGAACCCTAAACCTCATACCCTGAACCCTAGACCCTAAACCTTCAATCCTAAACCCTAAAATCCCAACCCCTTCTCCCAAGGTTGTTCGCAACCTGACCTTGGCAACGCCCAATCAAGTCACCTTGGCCGAGGGCCTCACTTTCCAGGCTGCTGAAGTCATGTGCGGGTTTAGGGCTTAGGGTTTAGGGTTTAGAGCTAAGGGCTTAGGGTTTAGGGCTTAGGGTTTAGGGTTTAGGGCTTAGGGTTTAGGGATTAGGGTTTAGGGCTTAGGGTTTAGGGTTTGCTGTGATGTTGCCGTGCAGGATGTGATGATCAGGTGTCA
>CAJNIZ010026703.1:13292-42756 GCA_905231905.1 Symbiodinium pilosum | reverse complement strand
TGGGGGTGCTCGAAGTAGATAATTTATTTTTCAGTTTCTCGCCCATGTGATTCTCCATCATCAGGGGAATAGCCCTAAACTCTATATGAGCCATAATCTAAACTCCTGGCTTCCCTTAATAACCCCCATAGAATCCCCTCTATAACCCCTTTTTAAGGAGTTTAGATTATGGCTCATATGCTGGGAAAGTATTATACTAGTAATAGTACTGGTAATAGCCATAGTAATAGTAATAGTAATCGTAATAGTACTAGCGTACTACTAATGGTAATAGAGCAATAACAGTAACTTCAGCATCCCAGGCCCAACTGCAGAATGGCAGTGGCTGACGAGAAAACATCTTCGTCGCAGTGCTATGCACGGGCCCCCTTCTCATAAGGACTGTAGCCTAAACTCCTTAAGCAGGGTTATATAGGGATTATATAGGGGAGTTTTATAGGACGTATTAGCCCCAGAACAAGGATAATATGATCTTATAGGCGCAAGATGAAAAGGGCTGAAGTTTAAGGTTTAGGGCTATTAGGATACAGACCTATGCAGAGATTGGTATCAGTGAAACCCGCTCCAGCTGAAGCACCGCTATGCTTGCTTGCCTGCAGATTGCTGTGCGTTGTTGTGCTTACTCTTGGTGAGTAAGGTATGAAGGGAATGGAAGAGAAAAGGAGGGCTGCTCGATTCCCGGGGGTTCTAAAGGGACTATGCTGGGGTTCCTGTTGTCCATTCCCTAATAACGAAGCGCCAGTTGGAATAATGGTAGTAATAGTAATCATAGTAATAATAGTAATAACCGTAAAAAATAATGAGCCCTCAACTGTAAGCCCTGAAGCCTAGTGTCTCGACTGGAGGATCCCTTGGGTAATCCTTAAACCCTGAAAAAGGCTTAGGGTTTAGGGTTGCACTGAAGGGGTCCGATTAAGTGGCCATCATAATCTCTACCCTAAACCCTCAGCCCTATATAACCGCATTATAGTATTTTCCATTTTTCTTTTCCATTATCCCTATTTCATGTTACCGTAAGGGGGAAAGAGCTAAAAGATCCCAGCTTTCTCGTCAAGAGACCTCTCAAAGTCGGCTTGCCGCTGCATTGACATTGTGGCGGTTGCCGTTTCTGTTCTGTTTTGACAGGCATAGTGTACATTCAGGACGTGTTGCTGCTTGAGCTTCTTCACTTCTTGTTCTTGCATAACGTCGACCCGCGGCTTACCTTGCTGCAATCCTGTGTGCCTCATTCTGTTCAGGTGCCTCTCTGTGCAACTTGCCTGCTGTCTGCATTCACATGCTGTGATTCAGTCATGCCACAGTTCTTTTTGTGTTGGGATGTGTTACTGTTGATGGTCCACTGTGGACGGGCCGAGTTTTCACAAATAGGTTTGTCTCTTGGCCTGTCTCTGGAACAGGGAAAATGAAATTACTAAACTTACTGATGGTTAGTAGGGGAAAAGGGAACACAATCCCTATATAACCCCTTCACCACGAGTAAGTCAACCAGGCTCGAGTCCAGGTTGTTGTGGTTCCTCACGAGAGCAGGCGAAGCTGATCTTCATCTTTGTGAGGCTGGAGCCTCACTTTCAACCTACTGGTTCGTAGTAGGAAAGAAAGGAATATAATCCCTATATAATCCCCACCTAGTATATTCCCATATTCCCTACTAAGAACCAGTAAGTTCAACCTGCACTATTTCCTGATCCGCTAAGCCCGCCACCCTGCCGGCATTGCATCCAGTTTTTTGCTACTCATAAAATGCAAGCCGAAATGCCCAGGACCAAATTCAGCCAAAAGCTGGCTTGAACATCGATCGGAAGTTCTGCACAGGTCCCAAAGCGAACGCAAAGACTGACGCCATATGGCCTCGACTTTTTAAACCGCCACCCGAACCTTGGCTCCAGCTCCTCATGCACAGATCCAGGAATTCAGACCATGGCAGGTCCTACTTGGATTCGTCTGAGACTATTACAGTATATTTGGATTATATCGGGATAATGGAAAAGAAAATGGGAACTACTATAATTATAGTTGCCCCGTGTGAAAAACGTGTTATAACCAGCTGATGTGCTACAGCCTCTCCTACGCACTCGTTTAGCTAACACGATATGCCTGCTTAGCACGTGACCTTGCCCTGGTTCAGCTCGTGCGACTCAAAACCCCAAACGCAAAAACTTAAGCTGGCTTGGGACCTCTATGGTAGTTTCCTTAAATAGGGGGACCCCAATATAAACCCCAAAATACTATAATCCTTATTATGGGGACCCTCAACAAGGTACCCCTAATTTTGGGAAACCCCCGTATCCTCTCGCTGTAGAACCCGAGCAAGCGCTCAATCCGTGTAGAACCCTATCAAGTCCCTGCGTGTGATGCCAAAGATCAGGCATAGCCTCAATATAAGGCAAGACCAGAATTTTCAAGGTATATGGTACTGAGTGTCATGCAGGATTCTTAGTATCAACTGGATCCTTATAGTAATTCTTAAAAGATTCTCTAGAACAGCCCCCAAATTTCCTTCCCCGCCCACCCAGAAGCCTAAAGCATAAACAATAGTATCAACTTTATGTTTCCCCTGAACCCTAAACCTTAAACTGCGTAGCCCATTACGATCCAGACTTGGTGCCATGCTCGGCGTGCCCAAGCTTCCGACCTTGGCGCCAATCACTGGCGCCCTCCTGGCTGGTCAAAAGTTGGGTTTAGGGTTTACGGCCAGTTAGTTCAGGGCTTTAGGCATATTACTAATTGTCCTGAAATGGCCTTAAGTAAGGAGGGAAACCTAAAGGTGGGGGTAGTATAGGGGGGGTAGTAGGGGAAGCCATGAACGATTGAGTTCTATCGGTTGGAGCGGTAGACAGGAGCACCCTCATTGGTGCTTTCTGGTTGTTACAAGTCCCTTTCGTAGTGAGAGTTTATTGTGTGGCAAGATGCATTGGAATTTTGTAGGTTTTCTGTGCGTTTGAATGATAGATCTTCGAGGCACATGATGCAGAAGTGTCTCTTGAGACGGGTCTTGTTTCGTAGGTTTCTGGTCGCGAATTGGCAGGCTTGCAGCCCTGAACGCCTAACCCCTGAATCCGATGAAGAGCAAACCCCGAACCCTCTACCCTCAAAACTCCAAACCCTAAACCCTAAGCCCTCAAAACCCTAAACCAGTGGCTTACCTATACCTCCCAAATACCCAGAGCGATGGTCATCAGCGGCCCTTTAGTCTCTATAGTATGGATTATTGTGGGGTTTGGGGGTAGCAGTGAACAGCCCATGAAACCGCAACAAAACATCAACAATGTTAGTCCCTAACAAGCGGCCTCTATGAATCATGACAGTCTTAAGGAAACCTAGTGGTGCATGTACTATCTAAGCTGTGCGGCTCAGAGCAATGAATCCAGCCTGTAGGGCAAGTTTTCCGTACAAAAAATCATGTTTTTCTGTGTTCCTCTTGGCCTCATGAGGCGCCTGAAGTGGAGGAAGGCCCAGTTTCCTGGGCCGAGGCTGGACTGTCTTGTGGTAGGAGAGTTGTGAAAGTTAGTGTTGTTTGGCCCCTTTGCACTTGCTGTGCAAGTGCTCCATGCTGTGGCTGTTGGACCTTTCAGTTCTATGGAAGGGTACTTGGAGAGCTTCCAGTATAGGGCTGATACTTGTGAAGATTCGCGGAGTATAATGCGTTAGTGAGGAATATGAAGACGTCACAAAGTGCACCAGAAGCCCTAGGCTCTTAATGAGCGCCTTAATTATCCACTTCAGTTTTCTTCAGTTTGTTGATTTCAACTTCTGCTATGTTCGGTATACGACACGACAGCGCCGTAGAAATCCCTACGTCTAAGCTGCCTCCGATAAATCCGCAACAATTCATGGTTTTCTCTCTGCAAGGACATGGCTTATTTCATCTTTTGAATTGACTTGGCTAGCGCAGCAAGCTTCTTTTCATCTGCAGGTGTAGGTGTATTCAGGCTTGTGAAAACCGGCGATGAACTAAGTTCGCACTGCTGCGCTAGGCAGAAGGTAAACAATCACATATGAGCCCTGGTCTGAACTCCTAGTATGTTCCTTAAGAACCTCTATAGTATTCCATTATATCATCCCTTATTTGACCCCCTTCAAGGAGTTCAAACTACAGCTGGTTCTCGGGAAGGCTTTCCTCACGCATCGTGGAGCAAGCCCTCCAGGTTGAACGAGCATCATGATTTGACAACTATAGGTGGCAGTTTGTCAGCAATGTGATTTGTTGCTTGACGAAGGAGCCCACTCATCAATGATTCGGTGGGCCTTGAAGGTACCACCAACTAGAATTTCTTGTCTCAAAGCCGACCCCTTTCAGTGCAAACTTCCTGGTTCAATCGCCACCGCAGCCAGCCCCCAAATCCTTGGCATCTTGCGTCCTGAGGCCGGATTGGGGTGTGGGGTAGCAGATATTCCCATTGCGGCACAATATACAACAATTGGAAATTCAATATCAGTAGTGGTTGGGAGGTTTTGTCGCCTAGATTTAGGGATGTAGGAACTCCAGGATGTCAAGGTGAAGCCCATAGTGCTAAAGCACGGCCTCTGCGCATCTCTGACCAGGCTGACTTTCTGCCGTTTTGGATCATTTTTCTTTACAGAAGCTGAGCGTGCAATGCGTTGCCATGTCGAGCTCGTTGCTGCCCTTGTGATTGGGCTGTGCTTTTCGCTTGCGGTTGCTGATGGTCCAGCATTGACGACCACCACTACCACCACCTCAAGCCATTCAGATCCTATAGTTCTGATCTATGGCGAGCTCGGCTGTCAGGGCCCTCCGCGCCAGGTGAATTTAGTCACTCACCGAGCAAACAGATGCCTGAGCTGCTGGGACCGTTGCGAGGAAAATCAGGGGGGTATGCGATCCTATCGCCTGGTTGGTTCGGGACGCGCAGCCATCGCATGGAATTGCGTGGGAATGTCCGCCAGCTACAACAATGCGAACTTTGCTCGGGGTGGGATCTTTGACAGTTCCAGCTGTCACAGTCCGGGAGGTGGTGGCACCGTGGTGCTGTGCTCATCAAGCTTTGAGAAAGCAGTTATCGCGGAGGAATTGGCCAACCTTTGCAACTTGACCTCTCCGAACATTGGATTGTCCTCTCCAAACATTGGACTGTCTGTGTCTGTTGCGTGCTTCAAGGGAGTGTCTGTCCTTGTTTCACTACTCTCCCTTTGCTTCACATTGTGACAACAACGACAGTTTGATCGTTGTCGAATCAGGGACCTTCATTAAGTCCAAGCAATTTGGCAATTTGCCATTCTGAGCCGACTGCACAACGTCGTGATTGAAGATTCTCTGGGCACCCGCCAAAGTGGATTGACCTAGCGGCCTAGCATTTCACATGTTTGCACAAATTCTGTGAGGGGACTGGAGAACAAAGAGAGGATGAATCGTGCAGGTGCGTGAAGTTGTTATGACATTTGAACCGCTGATTCTGCCAGCTCCCTGTGTATAACCCCTTAAAGGAGCTTAGACTACAGCTCATAAAGCCCTAATCCCTATAAACTACCCTAAGATCCCAGTTTCCATTTCATTTCCATGTTCTTGTCCATTTGATTCTCCATTGCCGCAGTATTGGGGGTAACATCCCAGAAAGCATCTGAAGCCAGGGACGCGGCAAAGATGATGAGGTTATATCGGGCATATATAGGGATAATGGAAAAGAAAAGGGAAACTACGGGGACAATAGAGGTTATATAGGGAGCATAGGGTATGTATTGGGGTTATTGCGGCATGACCAGCATCACCTCCAAGGAGAGCTGCGGGGGTTTGCGACTAATGGGCTTAAGTTTAGCGAGGTTGGGTTGAATTTTCCCCCGCCTAAAAACAACCGCCCCCCCCCACCCCCTTATCCATGAAAATTCATATTTGGGTTGGGAGAAGGCTTCGAGCCTAGGATTTTCTCAGAACCAGAAAAGCACTCACTTGAAAGGGTTGTAGGGTCTCGGCCGGCATTTGATGGGTGCCTTTTGGTCCTAATCCTCGTCTTAGAAATCTCGCCCGTGCTGCCATCAGGCGACTTTGGAAGTATTCGTCGCTTCTAGAAGTTGGGTTCGTGCAGGACATTGCTGGGCCGCTGTAGCCCTGAACCACTGACATCGAAATCCGGCGTCTTGAATTCTTGATCCTGAAGTGCTAAATAAACCCGGAGCCAAACCTTAAGCCCCAAGCCTGAAAGACCCGACTCGACCTTAAACCCTAAACCCTTCAACCCAAAGCCCCAAACTCCCCAAACCTGGCCCTGGGGAGGCAACGCCGAGACGGTCGCGCGGAAGCCCGGGTCGCCTTGGACTTGGTCACCCCTTGGGGTAATATTAATAGGGTTTATAGGGATAATGGTAAAGAAAATGGAAACTACTATAATAATGAGTTATATGGGGGATTATAGGCTATATTGGGGTTATATGGATATAAAAGGGATATAGGTACCCATTGGGGTACTATTAGGGTTGTATTGGGGTTTGAGATACCTCGAAGTTTTTTTTGGCGAAGGACACCGTCACATATACTGCCTTCGGAAGAGGACTTTCAAGTGTCAAGGTCAAGTGCTGGAAAGCAGATCAAGAAGGCTCCCTCCAAAGATATGCTGCACAAGCTACAGTCGCCTTTGAGAAGCGTCCGGGTTTTGGGTCTTGGGCTTAGACCGCCATGTTCTTTCTGCATCATCCTTCCCAGTGTCGTTCTAGTCTCAGCTAAGTCTTGATTCCTCAAGCTCTGCTGGATAGTAGGGAATAAGGGATTATGATCCCGATATAATCCCCATATCATATCTTCCCTCATTCTCTACCAAACCCCAGTAAGTCTTGAGGTCTAAACTCAGAACCCTAGGTCTTGAGGCCTGAGGAGGTTCTGCAAAGACTCCAAAACCAACGGGTTCTCCTTCACTTGTTCAGAAGCTGTAGGTCTGCCCAAATGTCTATACCCTAAGCGGATTTAGGATTTATAGGATTTAGGGTTTCTGGTTTGCCATTTAGGGTTTTGGGTTTACAGGGTTTAGGGTTTAGGGGCCCAAACACGCCAGGAGCAGTCTTCTGTCCAGTTCGGGTTGGTCATGTTCTGCAGTTCCAATGGTTTTTCTTCGCTGTGCTCATGGTTTGGTACAAGAATGCCACTGCTCACGCAGGGGTTTGCAAAGAAAACGTTGTTGACATGATGACTTTCGTTGGGTCCGTGAGTGTGGCCTATTCCAGCCATTTGGTTCCTCTTCTTCTTTTGCTAGTCACTTCGGGCTGTCAGGGTTGAGAAGGGCTCTTTCTCCAAGCCAAAACCTAGGGATGTCGCCTCATTCATGCTTGACTGACAGCGCGAAGTATGAAAGCTGCAATGCAAGTCTTTTTCAGGCCAGCTTGAGTCTAAAACTTCCTTTGGGGTTGCATTAATACAGCCGGTTGCTGCGTGCAGCAGCAGCCACCAACCCACGCACACGCACTTGAGCTTCACTTGAGCTTGGCCCCGAGTGCTCAAAACTCCTTTACTGCAGGAAAGAAGGCGAGTGACAGAACCGAAGCTACCTTCAGTACAGACCTGGCTTTCGTAAACTACTCTAAGCACTTTGCAGTCCACACTTTTCGCCTCACGATGCTGCTGAAGGAGGTCATTTTGGGATCGCTGGAAGGGTGCTGGGCTCGCAGCTCAGCATCTGAGAGCCTGAAAATGCGGTACTCATTGCTTGTCACATTGGATCATCCTCCTCCGCGGCTCAACATGATTCACTGTCCATTCCTTCAGGTGCCTGAGCATTCTTGGTCTGGATGACCCCAGAATTAGAGACAACTTGACGAGTGATTTGAAGGACTTATCTTCTCAAACTACTGGGTTAAAGAACTTAAGCTAAGTTACTATAGTAAACATCCCCCATGGTTACTTAAATATCAAAAGGAACCCCAGCGGAGGTCCCGAAGCGTAGTCTTCATAGGGACCCCTGCCAGGTCCTGTGGTACATGAAGGTTTATAAGGTTTATAAGGCTTTGGGTTCCGGATACTTGGGCGCTTGTCCCATGACCCGTTCATATCCATAATGTTGCTGCTATCTTCTATATGGATCAGCTCAGACATCTGCAAGTCGGCAGCGGCTGTTTTACAGCAAAGGAAGTATGTGAGATGTGCACAATAACTGGGGGGAAGTGTGTGGAAGCACCTATTCGCGGAAGGTTGGCAAAAACATGTCTTTGTCAGCAAGCTTCCGCTCGTGGGCCTCAAAAGCGGCAGTCTTCCAAGCATTCTCGCGGAAACAAACGCGCAAATCCAGCTGAACACGTGACCCGAAGGGTCCAAGTACCTCATAATCATATACTTTCCCAAAATCTGTACTATAATTACTCCTACCCAAATGCAGACATTAAGGTAGGAAAAAAAACAAATAACTAGCTTCAGAACTATTGGAGGTTTGTCATGAACTATGGAATTTTAATTTAGCAAGATTGATCACTGATCATGCCGCTGAACAGACGGTCGCCCTCAGAATCCTCAACACGATGCGCATCGATATTCAGGACGGTTGCTGCTACGAATGTACTGATTCAGTTTCAGCTTCAGATTTCAAAAGCACGGCCCTGGCTGCTGTGATAGCGTGCTTCAGAGTGCCCAGCAAACATGGGCCCCTCATACAGGTTTCTTCTGCGCCTGGAAGGGATGTTTTGCGCAAGAATTGGTGCTCAGGGTCTAGCCTGGCTGAGTGTGCCGTCTTCCAGATTCTCATAGCGTCTTGGCCTTTTTCTGGAATATATATAAAGAGTATGTAGCGCTGTCTACGTACGATGGTGTGATAAGGTGGTCAAGGTTGATTTTGTTCAAGCACGGGGCTGTTGTTGTGTGCGTACATGGGGTTCGTGCCTGTACGAAAAGAGATGGTTTTACACCATGCATAAGCCAGGTGACTCTACAAGCAGTTTTTAATGGCCGTAGTATGGAGACTCAATCACTCAAACCTGTGAGAAAGCAGACATTTCATTCAGATCGAGCGTGCACAAAACACCGGTACTTTCAGGTCCCTGGTATTTTAGAATTAGGAGAAACCTAAAGTTGTGAACTTAATCTGTCGTCCGCCCGACTGTCGGCCCCCCCGGCCCCCCGGGGCATTGAACAGAGAGATAATGGGGAAAACAATGATGCCATGCAGTGTGGGACTTCTGAATTCTATTTACTTGGAGCCGTGTCAGCTCAAGATCCCAAGAAAGCCTTACCACCAGTATGGCTACGCCACAAACCCTGAGCCCCAAACTTCACCGCATATGTGGCCGGGAGAATTTGCCAAAGGCGTCAGGTCCCCTCTTGACTGTAGACTCTACATGTCCCAACAAAACCTCGAAGGTTTTCCTGAGCCCTGAATCGCAACAATTTCGCAACAGGCACTCAAGGAGGGCCAAAAGGATTGTTCTTTGTTGTGGTGATTTAGGGCTTGTTCTAGGATTCAAGATTCTTGGTTTTCGTGGGGATATTAGGTTTAAGGTGGTTTGGCGGATGGAGAAAAGCCTCTAGGATCTGCAACATTTTGTCAGGTAGAAAAGGTAGTTCAGGATGTCCATCCATCCACTTCAGTATTCAGAGTTCAGGTCTTGAGGGTTGCATTGGTTACGACTGCCTTTCCTTCGCCTTCATACTTGGGTTCCGGACACTATGGGATGTTACATCCTGTTGAGCAGCTTGTTCACTCTGAGCCACGCTATGCCTCTGGACCCTAAAGTTTTTGCTTGCAACTACAGAGATTTTGAGGCCACACGACTAAAGCCTTGAAGCGTTGGATTTGCACATCGCTTGAGAGCACACCATACCACACGTCCCCGTCTTTCAAGTTTCAACTCGCAAAAAACGCGCGGTTGGCCGACAATCCTCACCTGAAAGCGCCCTGACTCTAAAGGTTGCGGGTCACTGGCCCAAGCAGCGTGAGGAATTTCAAGCGACCCGGATGCCTCGTCCGCTGTACCCAAGCTCCACGTGCCTTGCAGGAGATCCTCGACACGCTGAACCAGCGTCAGGCTTGGATTTGGACACATGATACTCCATTCCTCAGGGCGTAGGGCTTTGTGTTTAAGGCACTAACCCCTCCCCCAATACTTGACACCCGCGTACCGCACAATTGTATTCTCTAAAAGAGAGCGGCTAAAAGTCCCTTCCCATATCATATAATCTCCAATCATCGCCTCGGCAGTCCGTTTCCAATCTGCAAAAGGAGTCTTAAGAACCCATGCCACGGTACTAAGTCCCCATACTAAGTCCCCTCAGTTGTCCGCAATTGTATTTCACAATCTCCGATGATGGTCTCTATTTCCTGATTCCCTATTACTCCGCTCATACGACCGCTAAAGAGGGAGAAGGGGAGACTTTATACGCATGAGATCGTTGCAATAACCCCTACAAAGCCCTAACCCTTGCACATTGGCACAATGATTATTTTGTAGTTCCTCGAAACAACCTCCTATATAGTCCTCTAAGGCCTCAATGGTTTCAGCCAAGAGTCCCGGCTACAGCCTACAGCTGGCTGCTAACAACGCCGCATACGTCTAGAACGAAGGGAGGCCTACTCGAGATCAAGCCTTGATTTGCAAATCCCAGTGGTGCCGGGATAGTAATCGAGGCTTTGGCATTCCTGTAGAAGCTGAAACATTTCGCAAAATATTCGCTCATTCTTTACGTTGCTGGTGTGATTCTGGTATAGGATACCCCAAGTGCACCTCGGAATGATATCGGTAATCATGCGGGAACTTTTACGGCGCCTACATTCTTCTCATCATTCGGGACCTTATAACCCCTTTCATAATCTCAACAAGAATGCTCGTGGCAATCCGAAGACATCCCATGGAACAAAGTTCTAGCTCCTGACGCCTGTAGCTGGACCACATGTGATGGGTTTGAGGCCGTGGGTTGAATGGGGATTTAGCAGTTAAGGGTGGTTGGATTTGGGGTTTACAGTGTAACATACAGTAGAAATTATCCCTTGGCAGTCTAGCTCCTTCACAGATCCGATGGCATCATCGGGTAGTGTAGGGCCTTTCTAGCTAGCAGGATTATGGATCTGGACTCCTTGCATGACTGGTATAAGGTACCCCAAATAGACCTAAACCATATCAGCAAGCATTTGGGCAGCTACATTGTTTTAGTTCACAAGGTAGACAAAGAGTAGTCGGCCGGCATGTGTTTTGTTTGATACATTTGGGTATCCTGCAAGTGGAAGTTTCTCAAAATTGCAGAGGGCGCTTTTCTAGAGGTCCCTGTACTCAGGATCTCTTGTTTCTGGAAATGTACGGTGGTTGCTTATCAAGATTCAGGCCCAGGTGAAGAGGAGGATGTGGGGCGGACGTACGGGAACCATGACAACTTGTGTGCTTTGAGATCCTGGAAGATACGTAATGATAGGACCGGCGAGTCTTCTAGCGAATTGCCCCTCGACGGCTTGTAAAGCGGTGCTTCCTGAAGATCACCCTTTCACCAGATTGGGTGTGCCAGGACGAGGTTGGAGTTGTGATATGAGATCCCGAAAGCAGACCAGATTGTCACACTTACACGCTTCAAGCAAGCCAGACTGTTCCATGATCCTGTATCCCAGAGATTTTGACCAGTACACTTACCATGTGGAGGCAATGATGGACAAGCCCAAAAGCTTTTCCACACAAAGCTGAAGCCTGCGCACCTGAATATAACAAATGCGCAGGTATCGGAGGCGGCTGAGCGTTCTGTAGCCGAAGGCAAGTCACCGGGACCAAGCGAAGCATCGCGGCGAAACACGGCTTTGCGCATGAGTGGAAAGTCTTCAGTTTGAGACTGTGTTTTGAAAACTGTAAGCTTAAGTACATGTCTCATTTCTGGTTGATCAAGGATCACAGCTGCCTATTTACGAGACAGTGTTGTTTGTCAGTTTTTTGTTGAGGAAGTGTAAAGCTTCCACGCAAATGCATGTTTACTTGCTCTGTCTTGTTTGCATCAGGCGCGGCTTTTCCTGAAGGCACCTGCGGCCATAGTTCAGGGAACACTCTTGAGATCTTGTCAAGCGACTGTCAAGGGTTTGCCTTCCCGCCCCCTCTCCCATCCAGCGTCTGCTTTTATCAAATGATGTTGCACCCTGCCCTTGGCGGAATGCACAAGACCTGAGTGTAATCATCCTTTTCGACGAAAGATCAAAACAACCTCCCAAGCCCGCTGGTCCTTGGATTTATACGTAATAGCTGTGTCTGGCTGACGTATAAACAAAAAGAGAGACTCTCTCGCCATAACCTTGGCATTCTTGCGTTTGCATCTGAGCCAACTATAGCCTGAGGCAAGGCTGGTCCTGGCTTTTCCAAGCCCCGTTCCTGCAAACCCGCAGCCGTCAAGGCTCAACCAAAGTCCAAGCCGCCAAGTTGATACATGGAAAGCCATCACACCTCAAACCCACACTTCCAACTACTATCAAGCCCACGACCTGCTGGCATCGACCACTCTGCAAATAGAGGCGTAAAACTTGGTTTTCGACCAGTTTCTTTTCCATAAGCCGTTGGCAGGAACCTTAGCCTGCTTGTTTGGTGAGGGCAGGGGCCTTATAAGGCACGTACAGCACAGAATAGTGCATGATACGAAAAACCCTAGAATTATTAGAATCCTAGACGCTGCTTGGAGAGATGGCGCCGTTTACCCAACGGCAGTGTGCCGCCTCAGAGAGGTTGCAACCTGGATTGCGAAGTGGGATCTTTGTCGGCGTTCCCAGCAAGTGTTTGTTTCGGGCATCTTGAGATGCCAACGGTAACCACAACACAGGTTGGACATCTAGTAGCTGCCAGTTCCGAAAGGTATGATAGTTGGGCAATGCTTGTGCGTTTAGAGAATTTCGCTATGTTCACCCACTTACCCAAGAACAGGCCTACCGCTACACCGACAAGAAGCCTAAGTACTCATCCTTCAATTGCTTAAAACTTAAACCTTAAACCCCTTGCTTATTCGCTCCGAACCCTAAAGCCAATATGTCCTTTCTTATTCTTGCAAGTAACTTTAGATCTTTACTGCCACGCCAGGAGTCTCAGGCTTCAGAAACCTGCTCAAGGGTCTGAGTATCCGCTAGATTTTGGGTTCAGGGCTTTGTTTCGTCTTGAAGGTTCAGGATTTCGGGTACATACTCTGAGCCCAAGCAGATCGGCATTTGGAAGCCTGTGCTGTTGGGAGGTTTACAAGGGGCCTTGCTTGTCTTAGAGAGTAGATTCGACGTAGAGTTGCGGAGTCTGGATGGGCTTCCAAATTTCAAATTCAAATCTGACACATATACGTTGGCTGGCTTGCAGAGCCCCAGGTGGATTTGCAGCCTAGGAGGTTGGGGTTGATCCAGGTGTAAGGTTTGCAGTCTGGGCTTCGGATTTTGGATAGTCACAGTCTTCATCAACCACGCAAAGTGACTTCATTGCGAAAGGGTTCAGGTCGTATGCCCTAAGGGTCCAAGTACCTAATAATCATATACCTACCCAAAACCAATACTATAATTACTATTACACAAATCCCAAGTACCTAATTATCGGGTACATGGACCCTAAACCCTAAAACCTAAATCCTAAACCCTTTATTGCATGGACCCTCTGGGATGGGTTCTTACGGTCAAATGGGTGAGCTCTAGGTTCTGGCTTGCGGGCTTGCGGGGCATCTCATGGGCTGCTGCTGAAATGAAGCCCCAGTATGAAGCATTACCTGGACCCCCAAAGTATGTAGAATAATGGCCTTTTGAGCTATATTTACGGGTTTTGGGCCATTATTTTACCTACTTTGGGGGTTTAGGTACAACCCTTTAGATTTCATGTTAAAGGCTCATCTTTTGAGGGCTTTGGTATGGCATGGGATGCAGCATGGGGTGCAGATGCCCGCACCCCTTTCCTTACGGGTGTTTTTTAACAAGGGGCAGTAGGGGAGAAAATATCTAGATTGTTCAAAGTGAGTAGGTGGGAGCCATGCCAAGCGTTTGGGCAGTAAGTTGGGATTCGTGCTGGGGAACACGTGAGCTGACATGCAGAAACCATGACAGCTTGAATTCTCTGGTGGTAGCTTGAGATCCTTAAAGCTGTGACCCTTAATACTATGATTGGATTGAAAGGTATATCAGCAGCATTTCTAGTAGATATTGAAGCTCTGCGCGAATTCAAGCTATCAGGGCTTGCAATGTGGCCGTTCCCGAAGATCAAACTTTCACCAGACTGCATGTGAGCCATAATCTAAACTCCTTAAAGGGGATTATATAGGGATTATATAGGGGACTACTATAGGGGTTATTAAGGGGGATACTAGGAGTTTACATTATAACCCTTAGAATCCTCTATATAATCCCATTTTCCATTTCATTTGCCATTTTCTTTTCCATTTGAATTTCCACTCTTAAGGGGGATACTAGGAGTTTAGACCATAGCTCATATAAACCCTAAACCCTAAGCCCTAAACCCTAAATCCTAAACCCTAAACCCCTAAAACCCTAAACCCTAAACCCCAAACCCATTAAAGGGGATACTAGGAGTTTAGACCATAGCTCATGTGCAAAGAGGAGCTCTGGAATCGTTGTCCTCCCTGTGAGGCGGCCTTTGGGCGAAGAGAACTTTGATCATCTGAATGGATAACCCAAACGGTCCATGTACCCAATAATTAGGTCCCTTTAAAGGGGGTATATAGGGGCATATAGGGTTTAGGGTTTAGGGTTTAGGGTCCATGTACCCAATAATTAGGTAATTACTTGGGATTTAGGTAATAGTAAATAGTAATTATAGTACAGGTTTGGGGTAAGTATACGATTATGAGGTACTTGGACCCTTAGGGTAATGTGTAGAAATCATGCTGTGGAACTAGGACGTCGTGTGCTGGAACCGACAATGTCATTTATTGCATCCCACATTTTCTGTCCACTCAGGGTTCGGTGTGGTAGATGCTTCAGCGATTCAGTTGCTAAGCGGAGAGTGTCATAGGTGCTTGGATACTTTGGTCTTTGTGATGATGTTCCGACGCTTCCTCGGTTGCACAAGAACTTAAGAGCATTGTAAGATGCTTTCCGGAACAGGACATATTTCTTTAATGGTGCCATTGGCTTTTGATTGATCTCAGTTCGGATTTCAGCTGACATGATGAGCACTATGCCGCTATGCTTGCTGTCGGGGATCAGACGGGTTTGCAGCTAATGATGCAGAGTTCCCAGTATCTATTGACAAGCTGAGGGGAGTTGCAGATTTCCGTGTCTTTTGGGCTCTGTAGCTTGGGTCTGGTAGGGTCAGGGTCAATTTTCCGTTCCTGCAGCCTTCCTATTTGAACAAATCAGGATTTCTGACCGACATTTGCGTAGCTTCTTGGACTCGTAGACTCTTCGTTGCAACATGTTGCAGCTCTGTTTATGGTTTACGTATTGCTACTCAAGGCGACAGCCTGCAGTCGCTGGCCCCAAAAAGGTCTGAAATGTGATTGCCGCCATCCATCTGAGAAAACCTTCTTCTTTGTTCAACCTTGAGCTTTCGCACTCCTTTCACTTTGAAAAAGCCTCGGCCTGTGGACCTGTTGAAAACGTAGAAGCCTGTCCTGTGCACATGCAAAAGGTATGTCGCCTTATAACCCCCCCCAAATGCAACTAGCAGATCATTAATCGTATTCACACTTCTGCCCCCAACAAGCGCTTCCCATTTTTGAGGCACAAAAGGGGCTTGATGCCTGTCCCCATGCAGCTGGTTATATTCTCTACAAAACTTTGGTATACAAGGCCTGACAACAACTTTTGAAGTGATTATCGTGGTGAAAGTATTGTAAACCCTGTCGCATGGTTGATTGCCGGAGCATTCGCGCTCCAGCCTGACAAGCCTAGCGCATACCCACTAGCCTTCAACTTTCCGTTTAGCTTCGATCTCACATGTTCGGCTTTGCTGAAAGCTTCAGGCTCTTCGCCCAGCAGGCGGCAGCTGAGCCCCATCCAATGCCATCTGAGTGCACTTATGGGGCGTTCCAACTTGCTGGCTGTCACCGCAGCCACCTCCCAAAAGTGCGGTGCTCTTCAGAGGTCCATTGGTGTGTCTGATGCTGCAGGCGAGTCAGGGTGTTGCAGCTAGCATGCGGACATGTCAAGATCTTCAGGTATACAAGCAGTACGTTTGAGTCTTCAGCTTTCTTGTCCGGTGAGTTGGTAGGAACTTAACATATGATTGCACTTTTTAGCATCTGAGTGGGTAGACACCTGCCTTCAGAGGCTTCGTGCTTACACTACTTTTCTCCGCTGGAGTTAAATCTGGCTTGCGGTAGCTTTTCAAGTTTTGAGTTTAGAGTTATTTTTTCGGGGGACATGAGAATCAGGTTTATTGTAGATATGCGAGTTGCCACGGGATTCTAACCAATTCGCTGAAAAGGAGATAAGAATCAAGTGTAATGCGCAAGGAGCAGATACACCACCTCGAACCACATTCTAAATATTCAAGGTACTACACTACACATTTTTGTGTGTCGCGACCATGGTGCCTGATGGTTTGACAAAGGGCTTGCTAGGAATCCCAGACGCTGGCCCTCAGACCTTGCCTCAGCTGTTGTTTTCCCTTTGTCTTGCTGACAATCTCGATTCACCAAAGCATCCATAACTTGTTTGGGGCTGACATGCTGGCCTCGTTTACCCAGCCAATGTACAGACCCTGCATCGCGCGCAAAGCGCAGGCAAAGGCAGCAGAGCTCCCCACTGTAATTTTGTTTCTTTTAGCCCGGGACATGCAGGGTTTCGTGCCCTGATCCATTTCACTAAGCAGAAATGGATGTTGCGCAATTAAATCAAGACAGTAGCTTGTTCCGCATTGGCACGAGCGCTGCAGTCAAGGGCACCAGCATGCTCAGCGACGCCACAAGTTGTGGAAGTGATTGCGCCAAGTCAAAAGCATGTTTCTCCAGATGGTGGTCCCTTTGAGATTATGGCGTTGCGCAGCAGACTGTATGTGTATGGTGCAGGACGCGTTCTGTTCTACCAGCAGCAAAGCACGTTTAGTATGACAGTCGGTGGTTTAGCTAAAGTTTAGCCTTCGAGGATGGACAATTGCTAGTAACCACCATGAAGATGGTCATGGCGAGGATGCTTCTCATCTCGAGCAGAACCGGAATGACGAGAAAGAACAGCATTCATATCCAGATGGGTAATGTCATTTGTTTGGCTGTTTTTTTTGATTTTTTTCGATCAGCCAACTTGGGCGTGGAGTGTGCCTGGGGAGCTGCGATGTCCTAATGTAGAAATCTTCCCTCGGATCGGAGTAAGTCTCTACAGTCTATAGACCCTGGCAGATGGAGATGACGACTACTGCTACTATCAACAATAAAGTCATGACGAGGTCATTATGATGAGCCAAGTCAACGTGAACAAAGCTCATAATCGTGGTGGTGTGGGGGTTCAGACAGTGTTTGTTGACCTGGTTGCGGGAGCTTTGCGGCAGACCACCAAAATCATCAACTCAGTGGAACCCGGACACCTCGCTCGTAGAGATCCGAATGTGTGCTTGCAAAGTGGAATTCTCATGCTTTCTCATGTTTGAAAAGTCGCGTTTGTTCCCCGCCATCAGATGGCTCAGCTTAGGAGTGCCGTGACAGGATTTCATGATCCGTGGGTATAATCGAGAAATTGAGGTGTTAGGAGCTATTTGAATCGCGCATTGCAGGAGCTCTTTGGTGTTAAATGCAATTTTGTGGATCCTTTGTAGTCCAAACATTCTTATAAGCCAAGTCAGTAAATCATTATCGCAAAGCCAGCGCCGAAAACAGATCGCGAAGAATTAGTTTCATCTTACATTAAAGTCCGAAAGTTGGTGAGCTGTGCCACATGTCGTCGGCCCTGAAGGCCCCCTCGTTGCTCGAAAAGGTTGACGAGGGAGGGGCTGGGTGGCGCCATGCATAAGCGTATATAGTGACACAATAGCTTCTCATGCCATGATCCTTAGCTCGAAGAAATTGCCAAGACCATTGTAGGCCAGTCAAATGTGTGGTGGTTGATGACCAACTGCTTGGACAGCACAACCGCTAACGGACCAAATGGTGAGATCTTGACAATGTTTCTGTGCGTTTCAGGCAGCCTCCTCGTTGGCAGCAGCCATTGCTACAAAGTTGGGTGGTACTTCTTTCACAAACTTTACGTTACATGCCAAGCCAAGCTGGGTGACTCTCGGCTCATTATCAAGTTTCATGTTTCAGGAACCATGTGTTGCCCTGCCCTGCTTCCAGCCATGTTCGAAGCGGAGTTGGCCAGGTTTCCAGTGAGGTGATCGTGTAGACCCGTCTGCAACATCATCAACCAAGCCTTACCTAGCCCTTGAGACAAGGTCCGCGCATGCACGCAAAAGACCTAGGATGCAAATATTCAAACTCGGAATCTGAACCCAACTTCTTATCCCTTCGCATTTTGGAGATACTAGACCCTCAATCCTAAACCCCATAATCCAGCGATTTTTTCCATTTCCTCTAACCCCAGCCCTAGACGTCGACTGGATCTTGCAGGTCGCAGCGCGCAAGTCTGCAGACCAGCAAGTTGAGGTGCTGCTTTTGGGAATCTGGGGTTTGAGGGCACTTGGTTGCCGACGAGCGACGTTTCCCTCAACGAGCACAAGACCTTACAAGGCGGGTGTGATGAGGTGAGTCTGACCATTTCATAGTCCGGCATGCTTGCTTTTGGTTTCATCTCAGTCCCAGCATCCCACTATATTTGTTGATGTGAACCGACGAGCCGGCAACATGATTTCTGTGACCGCGTCTTTTCGTCCACGCCCGCTATGAAATCGAGGTTTCTTCATATAGTACATGGATTTGATACTGGCTTGTTCAGGATTTACAAACGGGGTGTTTTTGCCCACCAGGCTGAGTGCTCACAGCTCACATGTGTGTGGGGTGTGTGCTGGCAGGTTGCGTCCAAGAAACTTGCTGGGCGCTTATCCTTGCTTCGATTTGGTACCCACATGTTTTCATTCCTGCGCAGAAGCTTTCTCTGCCCTTCAAAGGGGGCTCTTACCTCAAAACTCAAAGGCGTCTAGCACCTTTGCTCCTGATTCTTTTACAAGTCTTCCCTGTCAAACCAGGCTCTGCACGTAAACAGCTTCACCATGCACCCTCGACTTGTTTCTGTGTTCTGCATGCTGTATTTGAGTGACACTTTCTGGGAAGACATTTGGGATCATGAAGGAGAGTCTGCAATCGTGTTGTGGTGATGGGCCTTGTAAGGCCAGCGCATCGGTGCACGTGATTAGTGTTTGTGATAAACGCTACGCTTCCTGGATGTCAAACATAGAAGTCCTGCTGGTCAGGGCGTGGAACCAGATGGTTTCTTCCATCAGCACTAGAGGAACTGCATCGAAGACAATGTAAGGACATAGACAGACACGTGGCATGGTGGTAGGAAAGTGTGACTACGCATCGGTTAGGGCTTCTTGATCTGGACTAGAACTTTTCATCATCCCTTCGAGGCTCTGGTATAAGGGACCCCCAATGCTTGGATTGGTGTGGCTTTTTTTATTGTCTGACTGCTAGAACTGCAGCTCAAGATTTCACAGCGCGTGAAGCGGGCACCGAGACTTGTAGTCTCCCCGAACTAGTCTAGGATATGATTGGCAAACCGGGTTGCCACAATTTAGGGGCCCCCCTTTTGTAAGTCCCTATAACCACAATGTTTGTACCTGGTTATACTATGGGGTCCCTGTCTGATGGAAATGTACATACAGGGCAGATGCCTGCAAGAAGTTCAACAGATGAGGAGCACTATCTTCTTTCTTAAGGGATGTACGACTCCCATGACTAGCTCAATTATTGTTTACCATTTGGGAGTGTTTCAATTCTCTATAGCCCTCAAATGGAATCCTAATCAGTTACTAATCTCCATCCCTCTTTTTGAGACCGTCCATTTTGTATCTGGAGGCCAGTGACTTGCAGGATGATTCCGGCGCCAAGTCATCCCTGCACGAGGAGGGGTCAAACATGTGTGCATTGGATTGCATTTTATAGCGGATTTCACTGCATTGAAGAAACCTCAACCCTACGCCTCAAAACAATTGCCTAATCCTGAAGAAGGTCCAAGCTTGCGCAGGAAAGCCAAAGTTGCAAATACCCACAAGGCTTGGCCTCGAATTTGAACCCAAGTCCTCATCGCTCCGTGTCTTGAAGTTCCTGAGCTATGAATCGTAAATTACAGAATCCGGCGATGGGCTTCAAATTCCTTTAACCGCAAAGGTAGACTTAAACTCGAAACTCGATCTTGCAGGTCGCGGCGCAAAAGGACGCACAACCTCAGGCTGCAGACCAGCGAGTGGAGGTGCTGCTTTTCGGAATTTGGGTTTCGAGGGCACTTGGCTGCCGACGAGTGAAGTTTCCCGCAAAGAACACAAAACCTTACATGGCGGGTCTGACGCGGCGAACCTGAGCACATCATAGTCCGGCATGCTTGCTTTTAGTTTCATCTCAGCCCCAGCATCCCACTATCTTTGTTGATGTAAATGGAAACTGAAACCGATTGAAACTCGTCATCTGCCTTTATGGCCAAGAGCTCGGGGCCTTTAACACTGAAATGCATCCTTTAAAAAGCTGAAAATATTGACGGCTGTCAGAATGAGTTATTATTCCGGACCACTAAAACAATTCCTGATTGAGGATCCGGGCCTCTGCTGGACTAGCCCTCACAAAAATTGATTGACCCTATGATTTCTAATAATCCCGATAAAGCGGTTTATATGGAGCTGGCTTCGCGGAGTTTACGGATTTCGCCGAGGCCTTTACGTTCCACGACGGGAAGGCGCAAGTTAGCGCTGACACGAAGGTATCATTGATACGCGGTAATGAGCGTAAGCAGGCACATGATGTTTTTTGAGGCTCCAGGGCTATTTGTGTTTCACCAGCTTTCGTAGGGATTTACCTCCCGGTTCGGGATTGAACCTTGGCTAGGTAAAAAACACACGATCAGATGACTTTTAAGCTGTACTGACCCGGACATGGGGTTAGGCATTTGCTTGAAGAGGCGAGCAGCAACATGGGGAGGATTCCAGCAATAAGGCAGGCCCCTAAAGTAATTTCTCCCCATTTTGGGAAGTATGTCGTGTCGTTCTCTTTAGGGTAGATCCCCCAAAAATGTAGGACACCATTTTCCATGTTCTGCTCCCTTTGATTCTCCATTGTTATTGTAGGCCTGTATGTTTATCAGTCTCAGCCTTGATCTTGATATCCCTAAACATTCAATCGTAAAACCTAAACCCTACATTCCAACCCGCAGGTGCCGAGGGCGACTGAGCATACTGCAGTAGAAGGCAAGTCACATCGACCGAGCAGAGCAGTGCGGCAAAACACAGCTTGTTGCATGATTGATGAGTTTTGAGTTCTAGCTTTGCATCTTGAGAACTGTAGGTTTAGGTAGATTTAGTGCCAATTTAGTGCCTACGAAGCGTCACAGAAGCCCGTTAACAGGAAGACGTCTTGTTTGTTTGGGCAGGTTTAAGCCTCCATGCAAGAGCAGGTCAGTATGTCAATTTTGTTGAGACAGGTGCAGTTTTGGCTGACGTCATTCGTGGCCACAGTTCAGAGAGATTTCCTCATCAAGGTCTTGTCGAGCGCCATCCAAGGTTGTCTTCAGTTCCCCCATTCAGAATGCCACATGCAATCATGTCGCACCCCATGGGCTCGATCTGGTGCCAGGAACTTGGCCTCGTGTTGCTTAATATGGGTAGCAGGCGGAAAGAGGTCACTAACCAGCTAGGAGAGGTCCCAAAGCGGATGTGCAAACACAAGAAATTGTGAATCTTTGCCTTGCAGGTCGTGAGGCACTGCCTATCATCATTCTACAAGTACTTGTATCAAACGCTCCGCTCCCAGCACCACGCCTAATAATGTAAAACAGCGGGGCCCGTACATCAGTTCTCGAATGTTAATTTCGGGCCCGGAGACGTGGGAATTAGTCAACCAGGCCCCTCGATTTTACATGTTTTGCGCTGTTGGAGAATGTCCGGATCTGCCATGCAACAACGGAAGAACTTATCTGCTGTGTGTGTGATCTTTGTGCATGCTCCTTGTTTGCAGCGAATTGTGAGTACTTGTGACTGCAAGCAACGTGCCAGCAGAGGGAGATACGAGAAAAAACAAGTTTGAGACATCCTCACATTTTAATGGGAGATTCATTGGGGGGTAAGCAAAATTATTGGGGGCATTGTAAATGTAAAGCGGAGGGGGGCCAGCGCAAAAATGAGTTACGCACCGGGGTCCATTCCCCGAACTTTTTTTCCCGACCTCTTCGAACCTAAGCCCCCGAACCTTTCAATCTAGAATTCCGTGTTTAGGTTCGCTCAAAGGTATGGCTACGTACGTGTGTGGCTTTAAGTCCCCGAGCTTGAAGTTGGGTTGTAGCCATAACTGTCCAGCTAGCATCCGGCCTATCATCCATGTATAGTTGCCCATGCGTTGGCAAAGCGGTAACCCGAACGTTTCCGTTCGTCCTTGCCCATCAAACGTGGTTTTCTAGTTCGACTCGAATCTCCAGGCCCAGCTTGAGCCCGGTTCTGTCTGTAGACGCTACATCCTGGCACGACTTCAGTATGGAGCCACCATGACCCACATTCGTCGTGGGGCCATGAAGAATTTTGTATTGCAATAAGGCTCGAGTTTGTGGGCCTTGAGGCCTCATAATCTTTTGGCTTGGAAGCAAGATATTTGGAAAAACATCGAAGGTTTCTACGCCCGCATGGTTTGTACCTGACATCCAAGAACCCCTGCGTAACCTTGCGCCTGTGTGCTTGAGACCACAATTCCCAACTTCGAGGAAAGTAAAACAAAGAGCCAACAGCCTGAGGGCCTTATGGCCTTGGGGTTTAGGATTTGGGCCCTCAGCCTTAAACCATGCGTGGTGAACCTTTGATGCCCCCAAAAAAATTCATGCATGTTTGAAGCCTATTCAGTGGTAGACGTGCCTCGTGATCGGAGGCCTCCGCGTACGCACCAAAATTACAGAAACATTGCGTGAACCTTTTGCAAAACCGCATGTGCCGTGTAGTCGAATGCAAAGGCGCGGCCAAACTTCCTGACCCGGGTAGCCTCCAGATCCCGAACCCATGCACCAGGGGCCAAGCATCCTAGAGCCTTGTATTTGAAATTGGATGAAATTGGGGTGGTTGTAACCTTAAGCCCTTAACCCTAGACCCTAAACCTTTAGAATTGGAGTAATTGTAACTGTATAATGAGCTTTTGGCGACCCAAGATGGGTTTACGGCAGCTGCGAGTTGGCCTTTCCTCAAGCCCTGGGATGGCTTTTTCGAGTGAAGGAGTGCCGCAAAGGCTGTCATGATGAGAGAGCACAATTCATGAATCACAGCTTTCTGTGGGTAGGCCTCTACAGCGCCACAGCATGTGTGCCTCGGAAGCGGCAGGCCAAAGGGTGGAGCCCGAAAGACCTTTGTTAAGATGAAGTGGAATGACTCGATCCACATGCTTCGCATTTGCCCTTGATCCTTCGCACGAAAAATGGCAACGAGCATCGTAGTCCCGTCCATAATCCAGAATCTCCGGCAGATGAAACCTGACGTCCTGCTTGTGGACATTCGCAAGGTCACTTGTGCAGCAAAAGGCTCATGATTTTGTCGGAAAATGGTTGTGTTTTGCCGGCTTCCAGATGGCTCATTCTAGGAGTGCCAAGAGAGAGTTTCATGATGAGTGAGCATAATTCATGCATCGCTAGTTTTTGTTGGCAGTCCTCTGCAGCAATCGAATGATTCAGGCTTCATAGCACAATAGGATTGACTGTTGAGCTGTGCCACATGAATGTCGGCCCCGGAGGCAGTGGGTGGGAGGGTGGAGCCCCGCAGGGCTTTGCTAAGATAAAGTGTAAAACAAGATTTGTCCACATCTGTCCGTCCGAGCCAGCTTCCTATTCCCCCTGATGATCTTTCGCTCGAATAGATGCTCCGAGTATCATAGGCCCCTAACTTGTGTGCCCATCTGATGGCGTGCTGGAGGATTTGAGCTGAGGAGCTCGGTTGACAGTGAAATTGTTCAAAAAGCAACCACTTAAATCACGCCTCTTGCATCTGTGCCATGCAGGCAGCCTTCTCCTTTGATTCAGCCATTCCTACAGAGGTGCCTTGTGCCGCTGTCAACATGTGTGGCCTTTCATGCACAATTTGGGTGACAATTGCCATCAGGAAGTGTGATCTTTCAGGAATCACGTGATGCCGCGCTTCAAAGCGCAGCTCATCTTCTGAATACTGGCGTAGGGTTCTGCATATAGTCCTTGAGCGCGTCCAAGCCTGCACACAAAAGCCTGGGCCTGACCCCTCCCCGGAAAAAGAGAAATCGTCCCAGGCAATCAAAGCTGAGAGCTCGAAGCTGGACCGTTGTAATTCGAAACCAGCGTCATGCGTGATGAGGATACTATACATCTTTCTCCACGTAGGCATCCCATGGTCATGCACGTCAATTCCTAAGTCCGAGCCCCATCATCGGGCGACTTATTTGAAAGTCTTCTAACCACAATCTTCAGCCTAGATGACACGCGCTATCTTGCAGGTCGCAATGCAAAAAGACGTGAATCTTCAGGCTGCAGACCAGCGTGTCGAGGTGCAGATTCCAGGGCTGCAGGGGTTTGAGGGTTTCTTGCGCTTCAGTGTGCATAGGCTTCTGGACAAACGAATATTCAAAGTCTAGGTAGGGTGTTTTCTCCTGTACCTCAATATCTTTGTTGACGTCCGCTGACGACATGAACAATGTCGTCTCCACCAATGCTATGTTTGCGCAGTACAAAACCGCAACCACATGGCTGGATCTGCAACCTGAGGGATCGTTGCCCAAAATGCTGCATGATGTTGTACTCACATGTTGTGCTTGATGGGAGGTGGTGTCCAAGAAAGCAGGGCGCCCATTCTTGCTTGAGGTTGCGTTGCAAGTGCTGACGTTACCCATGAATGTGTGCTCTTCCAAGAACGTGGGAAATTTACAGAGAATCCAGCCCTTGCAGTTTCCTGCCCCTACTAAGCTTTGACTGCTAAACCTTCAAAACTTTTGCATTCGAAGCAGCTACCACGAACTGCAGTCTGCCGAATCATGACGATTTCTCATACCATGGTTTGAATTCTTAGGTCCTCAGGCTGTAGGGGTCCCCGTTCAGGATGTCTCAAGGCTAGGAGATAGGCCACATGCTTGTCATGGTTCAGGGTTTAGGATGTAGAAGTTCAACTGTTCAACTCATCAAGACACTAGGTTCAGGTAGGCTGCCGGTTATGTTCAGGTAGGTTCACGGTACCAAGTTTCTTGGAGTAATAGTGACTTTCATGATCAGTGTAGTCAATACTACCAGCTGCGATTTTTTGGAAATACTCCCTCGGTAATCCTGCAGGGAAAGCCCGGAATCATCTGAACGGCATACATGCCGAAAAAGCTGCTTACAGGCGGGTAGTTTAGAGGCTGGCAGTCTCCCATAGGCGCTCTGTACCACTCCTACAAGGTACAGGGGTCTTATGGGAGTCCCTTTGGGAGTAGGGAAACTACCCGCCTATAAACTACTCAAACTATCCACCCGTAAACTGCTTAAAGTACCCACTTATAAACTACTTTAACTACCCACCTATGAACTACTTAAACTACCCACCTACAAACTACTTAAAGTACCCTCCACCTATGAACTACTTAAAGTACCTATCTATAAAGTACTTAAACGACTCACCTATAAGCTACTTAAACTACCGACCTGTAAACTACTTAAACTACCCACCCATAAACTACTTAAAGTACCCACCTGTAATGGTTTTCTATCTTTTGAGGCCCGGGACTTGCTTGATGCTTCGGCAGCCCTGGAATCGTCGTTACGTGAGCACAAGGAGGGGGTGAAGCATGCAAGTGCTGGAGTAAGACTGGGTTGGCCTTTGGGATACTTGAATATTTTCCCTAGTTGGTTTCACAAGGACCGTATGCACTATTTTTTGAAAAGGTTTCACAGGCCAACCAAGAAGATATGAGCTATGGAGTTTAAAGGGGAGTATTATAGAGGTTATCAAGGGGGATACTCGGAGTTTAGACTATGCCTCATACGTAGTGCATCTCTGCGTGTTTCACGACGGGACAATCAACCCCAAACCCTATACCCAAAACAAGAAAAATAGATTCGATGAGGCCCTAACGAAGGGAGCTAGACATTGCCAAGGTTGGGGTCCCAACATGACATCACTGCAATCCTTTAGGGTGCAGACCCAAAAAACTCAACATCATTTAGCACATCATACAAACAAAAGGTGACCTGAGCCTTGAAACAACAGGAGTTCTTCATCCGCTGCATGCGCGTGATCCACTAGCCCAAAGCAAAAAATGTTAAGCCGCAAACAAAAAGACTAGCGCATTCACACGATCGTGTGATGTGTAGCATGTTGCACAGTCATCGTGAACTACCCGAAGCCCTTGCAAAGCCGTCAACCCGGCCTCTCGGCAGGACTTCTTGCAGGCTTTGGCCGGGCTGAGCGAGAAGACTGCCAAGCTTCGCGTCTCGACTTGACCTGTTGTTCCACCTGCATCATGGATTGATTGTAGGAGATCTGTTCTCGCACTCCAGGACGGGCCTCTTTTTCAAGTCAAAGGCATTATGCCAGTCAGTTGAGTGAAGATTTTGAGCTCAAGATGCATCGTGACATTGTTAGCGGACCTTGCTGGTTGTTTTACGCGCGTCAGCAGTGCTTGTACGTTGACATCACTGGAGGCAAGACTTGACTCCGACCAGACATAGATTGCGGCTTCTCAACAAGTAAGCCCTTTTCGAACTTCAAAATCTGTGGTCCCTGTTATCAAGGAGTCTAGGAGGCTGGTAAGCCCCTATACCCAAGCCTGAGCCCTCGGCAGTGCCCATAATTCCCCTTGAGCCTGTTTCGTCAACACCCTATGTTTGACTCCAACATTCTGGACTTCATGAAGGGCTTGTGGATGGATGGTGCCTACAGCAGATACACAGGTAAGGGTTTTAGCGTTACTTGAGATCACCTTATGGGAGTTACTTGATAGGATTCCGCTTACAAACCTTAGGGACTATATGTAGACATTTTTCAAAGTAGGCACTTTTCTGTGAATATTTACATAAAAATGGGGAGCTATATGACCCAGGGGGACGTCGCAAATTGCCAAGTCCAACTTTCCTTCAGGTCTGAACCAAGATGAGGCTGCTTTCAACCTACCAGGTGGGACGACAGAAGGAATTGGCTTTGACCTTTGGTCCTGAACAGTAAGCCCTAATCGGTCACACAGGGTGCTATAGTGCTCAGGGCCCAAGTATGAGGGTTGAGGAGCTCCAACAACTCAATCTAAGAAAGTATGAGTGGCCTTCCAAAACATGGGGTCCTTGCTTGGATTCCTATACTTTGAGGCTTTGAGGGTTGTAGTGCATCAGGGGATATAACTGATGCTTCCCTTGCTGCGAGGGTCAGGGAGACTCAGTAATTTGGTTAATAATGGGGATAATTGAGGCTACTGTAAACCCTAAACCCTAAACCCTAAGCCCTAAACCGTTAACCTGCTTACTAAGTCCCCCTGACCCTCCAATTTCAGAACCTGGAAAGGTTGGTTCAGGTTCTGTGCTAGCTGAGGCCCTATGAGGGTTTGATAGTGACATTCTGACTGAAAGCTCAGGTGAAGATGGGCTGTTTAGGGCTTTGGGGGCTTAGGGTCTAGGGTTGAGGGTTTAGGCTATGGGGTCTTCGGGTCTAGGGCTTGGGGGTTTAGGGTCTGGGGTTTCGGGTTTAGGTTGTTTATCTACGCCTGAACTGAAACATTCTAACCCATCAATCCAGCCACACAATTTTAGGGATGCTCGTGATCCCTTTGAAGTACTCTCCAAATGCATGTGAATATAATCTCGTGTATACATGTACATATGCATTGCTGTTTCCTGAAGGTATCGGAATTTGCAGGAGCTCCCATGGCTGTAAAGCGACACTGCGCGAAACCCTCAACCATAAACCCGAAACTCTAGGCCAGCCTCGAACCCTAAACCACTAACCCTAAACCCTGCAGTAAAGCCTAAACCCTGAACCCTCAACCGCCTACAGGTGCAGTTGAAGATGGTGAAAGGCTGGGTTCAAGGGGCATGTATTCTCTGATTGCCAAAGCGTTCTGGGTGCTTCAAAGGATCACATACGGTCTGTATGGGTCTGTAATGGTATTACAGGGATGTTTTGGGAGGATGAAAACGAATATGGGATATCATCAAGCCGCTTCTTGGCGGATTCCATGTCACTTTGGCTGAGGGTATGTTGCGAATGCAAAGATCTTAAGCGTGTATCATTGGAATTACATGGGGTGCAAGAGAGGCTGCATCTTGGCTTGCTACTTTGCTGTTCTGAGAACGTAGGATTTAAGCGCCGTACCTTTTGTCAACCTACCTTATCCTCTCTCTGAATTTGCTGAATGAGAGACAGTACGGAGACTGGAGAAATCTGGCAGATGTCGTGCAGCATCTTTTGAAGCCCAGATTCATTGGCACCTCAGAGTGTCAGCTCAGAAGCGTTGAACGCTTTGCTTTTTCACAGCTGCTGCTTGTGAAAGGCGGCCTGGATCAAAAGAAGGCAAGCAGCTCAGAGAGAACGAGGAGGAATGCCACTTTTGATCGCATCGTAGCTACAACGATGGGACCATCGTGTCCATGGTGGCAACCATAACTGTCGTTGTAATCTTGCGGTGCAATGATTGGTGCATATGTGTGAACAGATGAGATGACAGCAAAACGTGTACTCATGCCGCGTTCAAGACCTTCCGCAGTTAGTTCGCATTTGGCCATGCGCAGATGTGCTTGAAATTCAGGTGGTCAAGACAAACATGCCATAGCCTGGGGTGAAAATGCCGGGCCCTTGCCGCACCATCGTTGGCAGCACTGACGTGAATGTGCCATGAGGGTGGCCGTTTGTTGGCTGTTTATTCTCATTCATGTAGTTGTCTGGCGCATGCTCAAGGTGTCAACCGTAAACAATGAGCCATGAAGATGAAGTGAGAAGTAGACCTTGCTGCATCCAGGGGGTACATAGGGATGTCCGCGGCACGCGGTTTGCTTGCAAGTGCCGCCCACCCGATCCTGTTCTTTGCACCTTCAAATGAAAGTCCACCTGCGCTGTGCTCCCTGCTGGACACAGCTAGCACACAGAACTGACGAGCAGACAGTAGATGAGGGAATTGCGGGGGGAATCATGTGAACAGCCGAGCGCCAAGCCAAGGCGTCCATTCAGAGCAGCAGCAGCTCGAAGCAATCCAAGAAGAAAAAGTCTGTTGAGGCACTTCGTAACTGCAGTCGGTGGAGAGATTCTGGCCTTGGGATTTGGGTGTAAGGGTTGAAGGGTTGAGGTGTCCCGAGTTGGAGACATTGGACTAGAAACATTCGTGCTAGGACCTCAAAGGAAGACCGGCAGTGCCTTAGGCATGGGTGTATAGTCCCAGTAGATAGAAGATGGGGTATTTAGGGTTTAGGGTTATAGTCCCCCTTAAGTAGATAGAATATGGGGTATTTAGGGTTTAGGGCTATAGTCCCCCTTAAGTAGGTATTATCATATGCCGAAAGCCGTATTCTATCTACTTTTA
>CAJNIZ010026692.1:52241-78521 GCA_905231905.1 Symbiodinium pilosum | reverse complement strand
GGGGGGGGGGGGGTGCGTCTGAGAAGTGTCAAAGAAAGCTTGGCAAGCGCTCGCCAGGCACTCGCTCCGCACTCGAACCTGGGTAGTTACTCGGCAACTGCTCGGCCCTAAATACAACTCGAGCCTTGCTGAGGCCTTGCTGAGGCCTTTCTAACGCCTCGGAGCGCCTCCCCACTCGACACCCCTTTCCCCAACACACCCATGATAATAGTAATCATAATGTTATACCGTTGATGGAGGGACACTTTGATACCTGCATGACTCTATCCTCTATCCGCAGTGTGGGGGTACATGGCGTGGTGCAAGCGTTCTACGTAGATGTTTTCCGAGAGCTCCTTGACAATTTGCCTCACAACGCGGGTTGGTGTTTTTTCCCAACATCTCGAATGCAGTGGCATGCCTGAGAATCGTGGGCACCTTTTGCGGGCTATGCAAACTCCTGATCTGGTAGTTTCAGTAAATAGGGGGACCCCAATATAGACCCCAATATGCTGCAGTCCTTATTATGGGGACCCACAAAAGGTACCCCTGACCTCAGGAAACCCTCATCCCTAAATCCAACATATCCCTAGAGAAGCCTTTAGAGAACCCCCATGATCCCAAACAGGTACCCCTAATTCTAGGAAACCCTAAACCCTAATCCCTAAACCCGATGTATCCCTGTGTAAGCCCCTATAGAACCCCATGATCCCAAAAGGTAGCCCTAATTCTTATCAACCGCTAATCCCTGAACCTTATCCATATTCTTGCAACCTTCAAAGCGGGTTACGTCATTTGCGTGCAGGAAGGCCGCCAGCCTGAACGCCAGAAAGCTGTGTCTCAAAGGGTGAGCCCGTAAAGAAGGTACCTCTTTGTTGTATATATGGGGGTTACCTAGGGGATGTATTGGGGATATATTAGGATAATGGAAAAGAACATGGAAGCTACTATTTGGGGTTTAGGGTCTATGCAAAGCATTGAAACTTGCAGGGCAATCCGTAGCAAATCCTTTGTCTCCAAGACGGCCCCACAGAACGTCAAGAAAAATGACTCCAACTGCTATAGCGCAGGTCAAGCGAAACCCCTTCCATGTGAAGTTCTTCCTGTCCGTTGGCGATTGGTGCGGCAAAATGTGGATGGAAGAGCTCAAGGGCGCCAGCCCCAGGGTTTTCTTCTACAAGGATTATATACGGACTTGGGATAGTATATACGCCCACTTGACTAGCTAATGGCAAATGAAGTGGAAACCGGTGGTTCACAGAAATATGCCGGGTTCATTTTTTCCAGTTGTTAGTCAGGCGTGAAGCGAGGGAAAACATGGAAACTGCTGTATGATTTGGGGCTTATATCGGAGCTGCTAGTGGGGAGCCATTCACTACCAACAGCCAGCAAATTTGTGGGTGGCCTTCCGTGGGCCTGCAAGAAGGATGGCCATGTTTTTGCTCTGTGTTAAATTAGGGTACCTCTGGCACTGCTTGCAGCCATCAATGAACCTCCAAGAGGTGCGCTTAGAACTCGTGGAGGCCAAAGGAATGTTCCCAAGGAAAGGACCACAGGACAGGATGGCTTAGGATACATATGAGTAATAATAGTGCTATATTATTACTAGCGAATATTACAATTATATTGCTTCTTGTTATTCTTACTTACGATGATCGATTTTGCCGCAGATCTTGCATGGTCTTGAGTTGCACAAGGATCACGAACTTGCGCATTCGTGGGGTATTCTTTGAATGAAAGGGTCATATAGCTAGCTGAAAACCTTTCAGTTCGGGTGACCCAGAGCCCCCGAACCAGACCCTGAACCCTATAGTCCCCCCAAGTAGATAGAATATGGGGTATATGGGGATCTTATTACAACACACCCAAATCCATATTCTATCTACTTAAGGGGGACTATAAACCCTGCAAAGGTCCTATGCTCCAGACGCCCTACTACCCGGCCTTCATTTCAGCGGCAGCCTGGAGTCCGACAAGGGCTGGTGTTGCTGTGACGCACGCAGGGAGAGAGTTTTCCGGTTCAGGGATTTTAGTGGTTTAGAGTTTAAGGTTTAGGGGTTTAGGGTTAGGGTTTAGGGTGGGATGGTTGTTGACAGCGCTCGTGGAATGGTCCTCAGACCATGCCAGACATCCCACCATACTTAATGCAGTATGTGCAGGATTGAAGGGGTCGCCGAAGGCAGTAGTGGGTTCCTCTGAGGCGAGGCATTTTGATGACGGTTTTGACAGGCATTTGAAGGGATGCCAGGGGTGTTTATGTGGGAGTTTAGCTCAGGTTCTGGAATCCTCATTTTGTGATTCCCGTAAGTGAGTAGGTATCACCAATCAAACTGCAGGCAGTTGGAGATACAAGGAATGGTTTCAGGGTTCAGGATCCGGGGTTTGGGGCTTCCTGGGGCTAGAGTTTTGAGGCTTTGGGCTGGAAGGGGCTCAGATTTGAGCAACTACTGCTCACACGTCAATGTCGTTCACCTCTTGTTTTCTGTCCAGCAAGCATGCACAACTCTTCATGAAATAGAAATGCCATAGCAGTTCCGCCCATTCTTCGTACTACAAACGCTTGGCGACGAAAAAAGTGCGCAAATGACTCCAGTGGAGTTCTTCCCCACTCTTCATGCTTGCCAGTTCCCTAGCCATCGCTGACATGTCGGGTATGTACACTTCCTGCCTGTGTATGCCTGCAGACATAGCATCCAGAGTTCTTGAGCATCTTGAGGTGCCCGCTCATCTTCTGTGCTTCTTGAGACCCAAGTCTCAAGCTCCAAATCCTGCAAAAAGTTACTTACATTTGGCCACTTATCCCCTGAAGATCCCTTAGCCCTAGACCCTAGGATCTCTCACAATAGTGCCTACAACCCATGCCCTTATTCTCTCTTACAGGCAGCAGATAGTAGAGCCGACCCTCAAACCCTCAACTCCAAGCCTTAAGATAGGAGGGCCGAAATCCTTTCGGTTTAGAGCTTAGGGTTCAGGATTTGTTGGACAGTGAACTGTATAGGATTATCGGGGGACAACATTGGTACTTATTTCGGCTTCTCACATTTTCCAGGTCTTCTTCCTCGCCCGACAAGACGGTCGCCTGGATGTCTGGGATTACTTCTACAGAATGAATGAGGCTCCACTTCGGCGCTTTCATGTCTGGATCTATAGATTTAGGGTTTTTCGGGGTTATAGGGTAGAATCGCATCAATTTGTAAAGCGCTCTATCAGTTTTACGGCTTCAGTTTGGGGTTATGAGTTCCAGGGTGAAGAGATTTCTCAAAATTGTGTTGTCTTTTCGGAAGGGGGCTAGTGTACCCTGTGAAACCACAGACCCTGTTAGTAGTTTGGATTATGTGCTTTTCAGTGCCTCGTGCCGCGACCACTTGATATGAACTTAAGACCCTGAAGGTTTAGGCGCTAAACCCTAAACCCTAAACCCAATCATCCTATACTTCAACGAAGCATATGCTAAGATTTGGGTACTGCTCCCCCTTAGTAACAGTTGGATAATAAATATAGTATGGCTATATATAGCCCTTAATAGGACCCCTAATATAGACTGTTACTGGGTGGGGGCAGTACCCAAGCTAAGATAGTCGTGGTACCAAACCCCAAGTGCTCAATTATTCACTATTTGGACCGTTTGGGAAACACCCTCATGTCTAGGTCCAGGCCCAAACGTGGCCACCACAGGTCATAGTTGATTAGGCTGGATTCTTCTTCGTTCCGCCCTTCTAGGTTCATGGGTAAGTGAGCAGATGCTTTGGGGTGAGTTTCGACTGTGGCAATCTCATTCTACAGCCTGCTTAGTACTGCTGGAAGACACCTTGAACTCCACATATCGGATGATATCATTGCATTTCATTTCTATCATGCCAGACCATCTGTACACATAAACATGTATACACATGTTACATACATTCATACACACATACATGGGTGGTTGTCAAAATTATGGTCCCTTTTTGGGTACAGGTGCCGTATCATAATAGGGCACCCGAATCACTTCCGAGCGGTGCAGGTAGCCTTGACGCAGCAAGTCTCAGACCGCGCACTGACCTCGCTCAACATCCAGGGGCAGGCCCGTGTGACACGCCTTTTTTTGGGCTGTAGGGTTTTCTATGGGGGCTTCATTAATCTTATAAACTCCCCGTGAGGACCCCCTAATAGATGTTCATCATATCCCTGTAATCCTTACTGCAGGGCTTTTTGAGAAAGTCCCACATTGTGGTGGTGTCCCAAGGGTGTGCGGTGTTCATGTTACGCGGAGTTCCTGATGGGTCAGCATTAGCACTGCAGTCATGCTGACATGAAATTGGGTTGTACTGCGCACTTGTCATCAACCCTTTACCCGCCGTCATGACATTTCAAATGGTAGTTTGATTCTGTGCTTTCCAGAACAGCGAAGATCTTTTTGGAGGAGTCTTTACAACCAGAATTCTGGCACGTGGGCACATATAAGGAGCGCGCGATGTATTCTCTTAGGATAACATCAATCCCTAAGCCTCCACCGTAGCTCCTATATAGCCCCTGAAAAACGGACGATGCCGACCTGCCCCGAGGGCCGTCTGGCGGCTGTGGGAGACGCCGGAGGTTGGGCCGGCAGTCATTCTCTTTTTTCATTTGAGCTAGGGGTGTATTTAGGGGACTACTATGGGTATCAAGGGTGATACTAGCAGTTTAGACTGATATTATTTGTAGTATGACTTACTACTACCATTATGACTGTTATTGTTTTTTTTTCATTGCTGCGACACTATCAGGCAGTCCTATTGGTGTTACTACTACTGTGGCTGTTACTGTCGCTAGTACCTTCAGCACTAAGATTTCAAACTGTCGTTTTGGACCTAAGCTGAAGGCCTCAAGTGATCAGGCTTCTGTGATATGGAGGTTCGGGGTTTTGGGTGGAGTGCCTTGGGTTGGGTGTAGGGTTTACTTACTGGGAATTAGTAGGGAATAAGGGGATATAATCCCCATAGAACCTCTATATACTGAAACCCCATTATTCCCCACTACACCTCCAGTAAGTCTGGGACCGTTTAGGAACTTTTGGCTTGTGGTTTGGCGGAGTAGTGTTGGGCCATCAGGGATTTGGGAGCAAGTTGATTGTAACACATATTGGTGCATACAAAGCACTACAGAAAATACACAAAACTGATCGAACAGGGTGTTACCTCTTTTTTTCCGCTCCGGTTTGTGGTCGATGGTAGTTGGTGAGCGCAGTAGCCGAGTCATACCACTAGTAACAGCTGGGAGACCACTTTTTTGTCTACAGCTTATGATGTGCAGTGATCCTCGAGGTGTCTGTATTGGGACGCTGGCCTCTGCGTCAACACAGTCCCCCCCTCGTAGAGCCAACAGGTTGGGGTAAAGTCTTCCTAAGCCTGGTCTCTGCAAGGATATGCCTGCATGGTGCTACTGGATCTTGTCCTAGGTGCCTATACAAGCCCCACACGCCCATAGACCGTCGAACAAAATTTTGGCACAGCAGCACCATCTGATGAACAACCCGTACTTGTACCAGCGATGGGTGCAGATCATGAAACCATGAGATGAATACTGCGGCTAGCTTCGGTTCACGGCGTACTTGCGCCTACTCTTGGCCTTATCCTCCTGGAATACCTGCCAAGTCAAAGCGCCGACATAGAATGTGAGTAAGGTTTAGCGTATTGGGAAAGGCATGTAGAAACAGGTAGTTGGAGGGCTAACAGACAAGGTCTCCTTCTCGGGGCCTAAGCCCTAAATGGTAGTTTCCATCACTAGGGGGCCGGACCCCAAAATGCAATGAACGTTGTTATGGCGAGAAACCTCTCAGATCTCCCAGCAGAAATCCAAGCCCGAAGCTCTGAGCACCTGGCCGAAGGCGTCATCACCTTGCTCCAGCTCTGCGACGGTCTTGTAGATCCAGGCTGCAAAACGTTCAAGATGTCAGAAGCCGTTTCAATGTGACAGCTGCTAGAAAGATTCGAAGAGGAGTACAGGGATGATGGTTTACGATTTGCCTAAGTCCGGGTTGAAAAGGGTTGAGGAACACAGATCATTTGGGAATGTTGGAATGGGGGAAATTTCCGTGCACCGCAGAAACGATTTCAGGAATCCAATCCTGCTTGGTGTTAAAGGCATTCAAAGGTAAGTTACCATAATGTTTTGCTGTCCATCGTGCCCCCTATCGGCAACCCAGCAACCTGAACCCTAGAGGTCCGAACGAGAAGAACTTGATCGGCATGCTCTTCGATCGCGAGACGAAGCGCGAGAAGAGTCTGGAGCAGATCAAGAAACAGGGCGGAGCGGTGAAGAAGGCGCCTGTGCTGTAGCGGAACTGGGGTAACCGATGTACCCACAAGCATGTTTTGTAGCCAGTATTTTTTACCTTTAGACTTTTACGGCGTAGGGTAGTGCGCAGGCATAGGATTTGTAAGCTTTTTGTTTGACCTGGTGTGCGGGCAGAGCTATCTGGGGGGGACAGGTCCATGCGTCAGGAACATGTGGAACACATTTTGGGCAACCCTAAACTGCCCAAGGCAAGTTAAGCTTGGATAGGAAAAGAGTACCCGCAATAACATCTCTCGCCAGATGTTTACTGATGAATATCTCCCCGCTTGGCATACCCGAATCTAGTGGGAACGGGGGGCGCATCATCACGGAAGGTGGGCATTTGGAGGGCTATGGGGGCGTAGTAAGTAGGTGAGGAATGCCAATAGTTGGGATTATTATGTGGTTTATAGGGGTCATTAAGAAGAGGGAGAAGGTGCCCTGGCCGGAGATTCCATTCAGAAGACAGCTTCAGATGTAGTCTTACGGCAGTACTTGTGTGCGTTTATGTCCTTAGTATGGCTTCTGAAGTAGCGCGGGCCTCAAAGTAAAACTTACCCCCGAACCCTAAAGCCTCAACTCCTGCGCCCTAATCAAAAAAAACCTTCGGGAAGGCTTAAGAGTAGTAGGGTAGAGTCTTTCCCCTCCAGCTGCCAGAGGCAGGGAGCATCAGCGGAGATCCCCGTATATCGCCTTATAAATTGTGAGCATTCAGCAGGTAAGAACACCAAGAAGGGACCATGCCGTCCAGGCGTCCCTTCGTGGGTTGAACCCTACCTGGAGTCGGGGGGACTCAGTGGGTAGGTTAGTAACCCTTTTAAGCCATATGATAATCCCAATTATCCCCATTATTAACTACCTACTTATTAAATCCCCGTGACCGTCCAGCCCTAAACCTTAAACCTTTCATAATATACGTATACGTAGCAGCTTCAATTTTCTTTTCGGATTATTCCTACGTTCCCATGAGAGCCTACTTACTGAGCCCCCGTGATTACCCAAGAAACCTCAACTTGAACTGACAGGAGGACAAGGATGGGGCCGGTGGCATGACCATCGACAAGACGAAGTACCAGGAACGGGAGAAGGCGTTCTTCACGGAGCCTTCGGCAGATTAAGCTTATTCGGTAGTTTCCCAAAGTAAGGGTACCCCAATATAGACCCCAGTATACTATAGTCCTTGGTATGGTGACACCAAAGAGTTACCTCTGATTTTAGGAAACTCCCATTTGTACTTCTTGCGGGCAGGGGGGGGTTACTTTATAGGCTATTAGGGTTTGTTGTCTTGGTAGGTATGCAGGATGAACCCTTCGACGCTTATCTGGCAGTGTTTCGCTTTGTTGTGTTTGGCTAGGAAGCATCCCGAGAGTGTTAAGTGGCCCATGTGGTCCCTGAAAGCGCGCATCGCGCATCGAGCATGCGACTAGTTGGGGACGTGTGTTCTTCAGCTGTTTTTTACCAAAGCGGTGTCCTCATAAAGCCCATGGAGGGGACTAAGACCCTCTTTTCTTCTCTACCTCAAAAGAGAACTATGAAGTTTCCATGGTCACCGGGCCACCCTCTCTCGAGAAACTCTATGCTACCAAGGAGCTCAACATGACCGGCGACGACCTGGGCACCACCCTCCCAGCACGCTAAGATGTGCAGGGGCCCATGGTACCTGAATCTTTCTATAAGAAGGCTTTCCTTCGGTAGAACAAACATATTTTGGTGTTCTTAAGCGTAGTCAACTGTTAAGGATGAAGGAGTAGTTGCTTCTTCTCTACCTCTCAGTAGCTGACCAAAGGCCAGGATTATAGCTTAATTCTAATAATAGCAAAACTAATAGTACTATTATTACTATTATGAATTCTATTTGTGGTTTCTAGCTTAATTACAATAAAATAGTAATACTAATAGTACTATTCTTACTACTATTAATTCTATTTATGGTTTAGCGATCCAGGTAAGCTGGCTGAGGGAGTGGAAGGACTGACTGCCCGTTTTTCCTGCGTGAGGCGCCGGGTGTGCAAGGTTGTGTATAGCTGCTTGGACCTTGCCCCCTCAGTGCGCCGCAACGTCTCACTTGTGCTTTAATCCTGAATTCTATGCCGAGGGCATGTCCGCAGGTACTTCGGACCATGTCTCACCCTGAGCTACAAGCCGGCTCTTGGTACGATCTCTGCGGGAGGAGCCTTCCAAAAACACAGCCCGGCGTGGCTTTGGATTACAGAGGACTGCTTGGCGAATGCTTGGCATGTCAATGTTGCAGGGCATTCTTTAGCTGCGATGGTAAGTCCCGCCTTCTTAGATGAGATGCTGCAGCACTTGCCGGCGGGTAACCCCCTCCCCTAGTATGAAAACCCCGCCCCGCCTGACTCTGAATGTTGTCATGTATGAGGGGGATATATTAAATATGCGACATGCGTAGATCTATACTTACTAATGTGTAAATGTAGGATTTGTAGATAGACACACACAGGGCATTGTGTTTATGTGTATAATGTACTGTTGATATTTCAGATCGTGCATGACTCTAGAATTGAGGCTGTGATACAAGATTTCCCAAGGTATAAGGTACTTTGATTGATGCAGGATTGTTGGTATCCACCGTGTGTGTACATACATATTTGTATATAGAAACCCGCTAATTATACTGCGCGTGTTCCTGTGTATATATATATATACGTGTATAAACAAATGGATGCATACATATATATATATATATATGTATGTATACACGTGTGCGACTTGTGCCGTATGTCTACACGGCTATGTATGCACATGTACATACTATAAAGTTATGAGCAAAGCAGCGCCGACAAAGGCTGCACTGCCGGTTCTTGGCAGCTGGCACGACGAGACCTGAACTGCGTCCTCCAGGATAGGGCTAACAAGGGGCCTAAATAATTACCGATATTATGGCTCTATATTTTTGATATAGTTATGGTCTATGGTACCTCAAATGGACATCAAAATGAGATTGGTCTTTATGTGTCGAGGCTTAAATGATTACCAGCACTGTAGTTCCACGTCCCTTGTATCATTGTATTATAGGGCATCTCAAAAAGACCTCAACATGATGTTGGTGCTTGTTTCAAATTCTGCAGTGGAGGATTAATTTGCAAGCTATGACGACCTCACCCCGAGTGGTTGTTTTCATAAAAAAACGTTCCAGCTTGGCCGAACCAGGTGCTGAAATTCAAAGTGGCCAGGTTGCAAGGGGTTCCATCTCGCTACCTACCTGCGGGTTCATTTGCCTACGTAGGGGATACAGGAGATCCTGGGCAGATATAGTTTCATGCTGGCTGTTTACATGTGGTAGCACGGGCAGCTGCGCTACCCTCACTAGACCTCGCCTCTAAAACTGGGTAATTGCCGGCGCCAATGACGTCTTAACACACTATCCCATGGAGGTGGTTATGAAAAGATAGAGGCCCTAAAGCCCGAAGGTTTCAGAAGCAGCTAAACTGCCGCCCTGCAAGCCTCTAAGGTGCCTGCACGCTTTAGGACAGCCTACCCAAAGCCAAGGAGCCTCCAAAGGCTTGGACGTGACTTGCCATACTCATCAGCTTTGACGCAAAAGACTTGCGGCCCCCGGTTTTGCACGAGCCGCCTGGGATGTGAACATCACGTCGTGCTCTTTGACCCGTTCTTCAGCGGCTTCAGCAACCCAGTTGTCCCCGTTGGCGACCTCTTCCAGGATAACAGACTCACCAGCACCTCTCAGAGGGTTGTCGGGCCCAGAAGAAACTCAAGGCAGGTCCTGTCAGGCCAGCATGCATCATAGAACGAAATCCTTCTTGCAGGCTTCTTTGGCGTGCACACGCACACGTTTTCCGCTAGCATTGCTGCCAGCCGTCGTCCAAACTCTCAGAACCAAGCCCCACATTGCCTGAACTCAGAGGAGCCACGGGATGTGTTGACTGCTATGCATGGGTGTGAGCGACCTGGGTGTGCCCCGATACCAGCAAACCCCTCATGACGTGATCCGACCGTACACCTCCGGCCCCAGACTGCCCTAAACCCCAAGCCCAAATCGTAGTTTCCATAAATGGGGCAACCCAAACGTAGCAACCCCCCACATGTTGTAACCCCAGCAGGGGGATCCCTATTTCTTGGAAAGCCCCCGAATCCTAATCCCAGAGCCCTGGCGTGAGCCCTGGCGTTGCGCGAAGGACCTTGAGGCGGCTTGCTCCGGGTTCGCGGCTGTGGGTTCTTCAGCGTTCAGGGTTTAGGTTGGCGATTTGGGAGGGACACTTCATTCCATAAATTTTGTTTAGTCACTACTTTGCCACACATTCACAGGTAGTCGTTGCTTTACCCAACAGCTACAAGGGTCCCCATGAAAAGCCTCTCCTCAAGCCACCCACAAATTGGTTCTCGGTGCCCTGTTTTTTGACCCATGTTTACCGTTGGTGAGTAGGGAATGCAGGCATGGAAAAGAGCATGGAGATTGTTGTATCATTGACGGGACTGGAAAAGAAGGCGGAAGTGACTCATGCTGTTTTGGGGTTGAGGGTGGTTAGGGCATGGAAAAGACAAGAGGGATCCGCTCCTCCATTCCCTACTGATCACCAGTAAGCGAAGGACCCAATAGCTCATCCGCTCGCCCCCTACCGCTAGCAATATGTTAGTTCAGACAACCTTCTTTATTAATCCCCTTCGTGATGCATCCCCCCACCCCCAAAGCTGTAAATAATTTTCTCTCATGTTACCTTGGTACTATATGAAGAATGTTTAGGACTAGCTGTATGCTTATTTTTAATGTGGGGAGAGGGGCTTGTATGGGTGCGCAAGAGTAACAGAGTACCATGCAGTGGTGATACTAGGGGTATTTTGTGGTTCAGCAGCTTTCAGGGCGGGTTTATTGGGTTGCCGCTAAACAGCTTCAGACAAGTTACCATAATCAACGAGCTCGAGTCCTAGCCTATCCAGTTTGTTGTGCAGTGTGTTACGTGGATTTCGGACTCTTGAGGAGACCGGTGCGAACAAGCAAAGGCTAAATGCAGAATCCTCGGACAACAGGTAGGTAAACGTGGCAGTGAGCCTCAATAGTTACAGGCTCTCCACTTCTGACATTGGAAAGCACTTGGGAGGGAGCAGCTCCACCTGCAGTGAGAAGAAGGATGCCCACAGTTCATGTATGTATCCATACGTCATGTTTAACCGGGTCCCAGACCCTTGGGAGACTGTGTATGAAGCACGCATGGTTGCAAAGCTGACATGGTAGTTTGCGGCGGAGGGACCTGATCGGAAAGAGGCACCGTGTGTGATTCATATTCCGATATTCAGGGGCTGCTTTGCAATCCAAATCAAGGAGTTGAAGTTGGGTCTCATCTGCGTGTAACCTCCAAACAGGGGGTTACATAGGGAATGACATCGGAAAGTAATAGAGGGCTTAGAAAGGGGGATACTAGGAGTTTAGATTATAGCTCATTTAGCAAATATTTCTGCAATCCCCAAACCCTAAGCCCTCACCTGAGAATCGGGAAATGAATTGAAGGGCCTATGAGGAGCAGGCACTGCCTTTTGGCCCATTCTGGCTTTGCCAGAATTCTTGCAGATTTATACTGTTTAAGGTTTACGGTCTAGGGCTTAGGGTTTAGGGTTTAGAGTTTTTGCTTGATACTGAAAGAGCTAGGGGTCACTCCTCCCTTGCAGTGGCCTTACGGTAGGCGTCCTCAAAAGAATTTCATAAAGGGGCTATTGTAAGTGTAACGCTGGTTTCTTGTTGTGGGAATTGTTTCAGAGTGGGGGAGCTACCCAACTGAAAACTGAAAACCGTGCATGAGCTTGGTATACGATCACGCCATTATTCCAAGTTCTACAGTACCTAGGGCCATGCTGGGTGTTAAGTTCTTTCATGCACTGATCTTTTCGGCCTTCCTTGTTTCAGGATTCAATGTTTGGCATTTGGGTCAGCATTGAACGAGTTTATGCAAGAGATCATTCCCAGCTTCCAGCATTCCTTTGTGCACGACCTTGCTAAGGCAGCTTTGCAGTGGGTTCGCGGTATCAGTTGAAACTTTATCACATAAATTGTTGCTGAAGGGGTCGTCTGTAAGCACGTGGTCCTTCTACCCATGACTAGCTGAAAGCACAAAATGCCTTTATGGAGTCATTCTGGCATACTCCAAGCCATTGCAGGAGACTCCACACAAACCAGCCTAAAAGGGCCGTCATTTGCATCTAGGAAGCATCCCCAGATCCTTATCTCCTTGGAGCAGGGCTTACGCGACAAAATGCTAAACCCTACCCTAAGCCCTTAGCTGCTGCGCCAGCTCAAACACAGGCAATGTTGCGAAAGATTCGGGTTGTTGGCCCTAGTTACATGTGCAGCTGCAGAAACTTCAAGTACAACCTTTGTTTTGGAAAGCTGGTCCTCCTTGATAAATGCGAGTCTTGAGCCTATCGCGGGGGGGTAGAATCCTACCTAGACTGCGGCGGAGGCTACTCGTAAATTCTCCTTGTGGAAGGTTTCTTTCGACAAATAAAGGCACATTGATTTGACCACTGTCGGTAAAGCACTATTGCGCAAAGCTCCGGTTGCTGGATTTCGCTATTTCAAGGCAAGCCAGAAAAGGACAGCCCTAGCTTTCGAGAAGGCAGCCAAGTCCCAGACCCTCCGCAACCCTGCACCCCAAAACCTTAGCTGGTAGTTTCCCAAACTACAGGGAGGGGACCCCAAAACAGACCCCCGAATACTGTAATCCTTATTATAGGAACCCCTAACAAGGTCCCCCCTAAATTGTGGGAAGCCCCCACAACTCACGCCAATTTTCTTTTAGAACTTTTAGGCAGGCATGACCATGGTCCTGGGAACCAGCCATGGGATGGTCCTGTCTCTTTGCATGGTGCTGGCGGCCGGCTATGATCCTGGGTGCGGCATGGCTTGGCAGAGTGTAGGGGATTAGGGGTCAAGAGGGCTTAGAGGGTTTAGGGGGTTAGGGTTTACAGGCTTAGAGGTTTTGGGTCTAGAGGTTTAGAGTGTGGGGTTGCAGGTTCGAAGGCGATCTGGGTTCAGGCTCAGAGTAATTATAAGCCAAGTATAGCCTAGCTGTAGTTCTAGCCTGGTCTAAGTCCCCTAAATCAGCGAAGTATGATCAAATGTGGGTGATTTTGGGTAGCAGTGTATATATCAGATGCCACGAAAGAAATCTATCCGTTCTCAAAATCAGTTGCAACTTCTAGGCATGGGCAGCCCCATATCCGGGGCCGCAACTACGTTGCTCTGCATTACTCACCTCCCTCAAATACTGTATTGAACCCCGCCCGCACCTGCTGATATTACATAGATATTCCCAATCTATTGTCGCATGCTGCAATGGGAATCATCAATATTATGGTCGGTAGAATAGTTACCCAGACCGCTGGGAGGATCTAAAAAATAGATCCCCTATAGAGACCCATTATAACGCCGACATAAACCTCATATAAATTATTGACTAGGGGATCTAATTTTTACATCCCTTCGGGGGTCTGGGTATAAAATTTCATCCGGTAGATTACTGGTTGCTAGCAGTGTTCAGCCTGAGGCCACATTCGCCGCCCAAAGGATTGCCCAGTGCAGGCACGCACAAGCTTGGGATCTTTGTCTCGCTGGTGGTTTGTGGGGATGTTCTCTACTAACCACCCGGGATTTTGGGTCTGAGGGGTCTTCAGCGTAGGAAGTTTGCCAGTCTTCGTCCTCGCTTGGTACGGTCTCAATCTGGAACTTTGTGAGTGCTTGCGGTATCAAACGCGTGGGACCCCAAAGGCACATTCAACAACTGCGACCTCATCACCGAGCCTTAGAAGGAGACCCCGATATAGGGGTTATATGTGGTTTTTGTGGGTGTAATATGGGGTTATATAGGGGTTAACATAGGGGTTATAGGGGGTAATATGGGGTTAATGCATCACGGTAGTATAGGGGTTATACAGGGGTCTTACTTCTCGGAAATTCTTTTTCTGGTCCCAGATGCGCGTTGCTTACTGTACTCAGACAGACAGCTACTGCCATTGGAGCTGCTTTTGGATCTTTTTTGGAGTGTCTCTTACTTTTTGTAACGGCAACCTAGGCCCGAAGAAACAAAAACACCTGTCGTAACCATCTTTGGAAGAATTATTCTGTGAGCCCTCCACACGAGACATAGCAGTTATCACCCAATTAATTATCTGTTCGGTCGTAGTTGGCTTGTAGCTACACTACACGCTAATCCGCTAAACCCCGCTAAACCTTAAACTCTACGAAAAATTAGAACTACCCTTGATTATGATCAAGCTCTCACTATGACAGGACTCCCATGACCCCTAGGATGTCAAGAAGTGTAAAGTTCGAGGGTCCCAGCAACCTGCACCCGAACACCCGGCCCAAACCCTTTACGGTTTAGAGTTCGACTCCAAAGGTCCTGTAGATCGGTCAACTTGCGAAAACGCAGGCGGTGATCGATGGCACCTCCGAAGGACTCCGCTTCGATGGTCATGGAGCCATCTCAGCGCGAGGCAAGGGGTCTTTCTTTGACAGCCATAAGCGCACGGTAATAACAGTAATAACAGCTATACTAGCAATGCTAGAAATGGTAGTAGTGCCAGTAATAATAGTGCGGATGGTAAATCACAGGGATTTTCCTGGCATTGGACTTTTGGCTTGAAATACCCAACATGAGCTGTAATCTAAGCTCCTCAAAGCGGGCCAATATAGGGGATTCGATAAAAGGTTAGGGTCTCAACTCCTACAAGCGGGTTATATAGGGGCGGCTATATAGGAGAGTACTAAAGGGCTTATAACGGGGGATACTGGAAGTTGAAACTATAGCCCACGTGGCTGCATAGATATCCTATAGGAGGATCCCCCACCCTAGAGTAGTGGTCTAATAGGAATATATTAATATTATCCCTTGTAGTCAGTATTGCAGGGCGAAGAGTCCACCTAAGATATCTTACTGAGATCCCACTTGTGACGACCTCAAATTCCAAGTATCGAAGATTTCGGAAAGGAAAGCCGGATCCTCACTGTAGGCATCTACTTTTGGGGAGCAGCTGCGATGAGGATGCATACAGAGATGCCTTGCATATCTGAAAAGCATCGAAACAGGAATGGGAGAAGTCATGAAATTGAATACCTGTACCAGGACCCCCAAAGTATGGAGTATAATTGAGATCTGCACCAAGATCCCAAAACTATGGAGTCTAATGGCCCACTCGAGTTGTTTTGTGGATTTTAGGCCAACATTTTGCTTACTTTGGAGGTCCAAGCCCTAAACCCCGAACCCTAAATTTAAATCGTTCACCTCAGGGCGCGCCGGCATCCTCAGAACCCTGACCTCGGACTGGCCACTTATGTACTTTCTACTTAGATAAACAAGTTGAATATATACATATATAGGAGTTTAAAGGCTTATGTAATAGGGATTTAAAGGGTTATATCATAGGGTTATGCAGGGTCACATAGGGTTATGTAGGGTTGCATAGGGCTATGCATGGTTGTATGGAGGTAATGGAAAAGAACCGCATTAGCCTTTGCATTCACAGTACGAACCCTCGTGAACCATAAAGCCATGATGTGAGCAAAAGTCTAAACTCCTAGTATCCCCCTTAATAACCCCTACAGTACACCCCTATATAATTCCTTTACAGAAGCCCCTTTAAGGAGTTTAGACGATAGCTCATGATGCGAAAGGAACCTCTCGGCTTCTCTACGACTATCCGGAACCCGCGCGGGCCGTCCCTTGGACCAGAATGAGATCTGCTTATTTTGGCAGGGCATGGACCAAGACCCCTCTCTTAATTGGGGATATGGGGGTTTCCCAAAATTAGGGGTACCATTTTGGGGGTTCCTATAATAAGGATTATAGTATTTTCGGGTCTATATTCGGGTCCCCTTATTTTGGGAAACTACCATATATGCCTGCTAATAGTGAGCACCTAGGCCTAATAGAAGGTAGCTGGAGGGTCTGGGGATATGTTTCTCATTCCAGCCGCCCCTTGTTTAGAGTTATCCTTGACATCTCCAGGCAAGTAGAGCTTAAGTGGGCCTACCCTGCCTCCTTCACATAGTAAATGCCTAGTCAGAGAGCAGCGTCTTCTGCTAAGTAATAGTGACAGCCTGGCGGAACAGCTAGGAAGAGTGCCGTCCTGCGATGCGATGGGTACGCTAGCTATCATCCCTTCATGGGTACGAAGGCTTCAGAACGGAAGTAGATCAGATCAAGGCAAAGGGATGCCTTCCTCTAATAATTAATGATCCCTTCCTCTAATAAATACTGATGGGTTTAGTGTTTAGGGTTTAGATGCAATGCTTTGAGCTTGCCTTCTTTGGCTTCCTACGACGATCAAAGGCTTCAGGGTTGTACCACGGAACCCTGGCGAACCACAGAGGTCCATATAAGGTCTACATTGGGGTTCATGGGGAAACCTTTTTGGGGGGGTGCGACAGTGGATGCCCTGAGATGACTTCATGCATTTTTCTACGTTAGATCCATTGCGTAGTGCTGGACTCTAAACCCCAAACCGTACATAGTAGTCTCCATGTTCTTTTCCATTATCCCTTATATAACCCCTATATATTATGGTAGTTTCATTTTCTTTTCCATTACCCCTATATAGCCCCTATATACTATAGTAGTTTCCATTTTCTTTTCCATTACCCCCTATAGACAATCCAATAGTCATCCTTAGCCAGAAGCCAGGGGCCCTAGATACCCTAAAGCCGGGCTTCCCAGTCTCAGGAAATCTTGGACCTGTTGCGGCCCAGCTGCATTTGGGGAGGAATGATGAAACTGACAGGTAAAGATGGTTCAGGTGTTTAGGGTTTATTTTTTTTGGTTTAGGGTTTAGGTTTCTTTTGGTTAGGGTCGGGTTTAGGGTTTAGGGTCTGGAGACTCCATCAGAAGTGGGAGTTTGAAAGGCGTGGAGGGAATTGTTTTGGACATCTCGTCAACGCTGGTTCTTGTGACGCACCCATGCAGTCTTGTTGGTAAGGTCGCTCATGCCTAGCTTGTAGGCTACAAGCCCCGCAGGCTTCATGATGGTTTCAAAAAGCACGGAAGTGCGCGAGCTTCTGAAACCCTAACAAGTACAAACCACATATATACGTAGGTCTTCAAAGCCTACACAGGGATGTTGGACAGTGGAGATCTATGTCCTCGGAGTTTCCATGTGGAAGCGCAAGCTCTAGAACAACTCCTTTGGCACCCACATGTCTGGAAGCCGCAGTTTTAGCATCAGTCTAAAGACATGCCGCTTTAAATCAAGGCTTCGCATTGTAGTAGCCATTGCCCTACGCTGTCCTAATCTGTGTGGAAAGCGAGCGCCTTGCAGCTTTGATTCAACATTGACGTTGCCTAGGGCATCAGCCGACACTAGATGTTGGGACTCTTCCCGCGTGCACATGTGGGGCGTAGTGTTGGACCTCGTTTAATCTCGTCGCCCTTCAAAAAATGAAAATTGGGGTGGGGGCAGGAGTTGAAAGATAAATGCAGCTAAATGCATTCAATAACTTGATAGCCAGGTCACTTTGTATGGGCAGCCATCCCGGAGTGAAACCCCCAAACTGGACGGACTCAGCTATCTCTCTTTGATTCGGGTTTGGTTCCCCTACAAAAGGCTGGACTCACAGCGCAAGTGAATCCTTTGCTGGCTAATTCTTAAAGTAGGCCTTGACCTTGTTTCCCTCCAAGGGATGAAGGCTTCCTAGTGTTGAGAGGGGACTGCAAGATGATGCGATAGTTATGGAGATTTGAGCCCCCGCGTGTATTTACTGAAAAGAGTAAAAGACTGGATGCTGGTTTCCTTGCAGTATAAGCCCAGTGCATGTTCCAAGATCGCGAAGGAGATCATCTAATTTTGTCACAGTAAGCAACAAGATTATATATAAGCCGACGAGATGAGGGGCAATGTTTAAAAAAGAAGCGGCATAAGGAGAGGACACAAAAAAGGCGTCGCTCACATGCACTAATCCGCTCCTCCGAATATTAAACCCTCCACACCCGTAAGCTTGAATAATTCCCGTCGTGGTACATTATGATGTATTGGGAGCATTTGCTTTTTTGTCATGTGTTTTTTGGAATATTCGGGGTTCCCTTGGGGCGGGTAGGTGTTCTTGTTCCCATTTGGGATTTAGAGAATTTGCAGCGCCAAAACTATCCTAAATCGACGGATGCAAAGCTCTGTTCTAGCTATGATGCACGAATGTCATAATTATGTTGAAGCCCGTATGTTTCTATTCTAGATACTACAGGCTGTCGTAATATGCCTACCTAGTTTCCATACGTTTGAGAAGGTCCAGAACTAGACCTAGGTCTTTAAAGCCGTAGTCCTCTCAGAGAGCAAGAAGAATCCTGCCCTGGCAGCATGGGAGAGATGCAAATTGCCAGTACTTTATGTAAGCCTTACATTCTGGACCCTCGGTAGCAGGAGTAGTAACTGTAAAGCTGCACATCCGAAACCTTGTAAAAGTCACCAGGTTCAAGCCAGGCTTTGCGGCCTCCATCCAGGCACGCGTGCTGAAATGTAAGAATATTAAGGAAAAGCTGAAGAAGGATCATAATGAAAACCAAACTACTTGCGCACGTCCTTGAGGCCATTCTGTGAAGGATTGCGAATGTGAGGGACAGGCCCTAGGGTGTGTTTTATTGGCTTTTGGCGTAGACGTTGGTTCACCGTTGGGACTAACGGCTTCGGGCAGCAGAGCTCGGCGGGTTTCACAAATCGGCTCCCCTAAGACTTGACCTACCTGAATTGTGTAGACCCCCTAGACCCTAGACCCCAAAGCCCTAAAGCAAGGGACCCAAGGAGGATCCAGATGCAGGTGCAGGCTCAAATTACAACCTTTAGCTTTTAGGGTGCAGGATTTGGGGTTCTTGTTGGTGGAAAGCAGAGTCGAGGGTCTACCCAAATGGGGCTTTGCATGGATATGTACAGCTATAGGGCTATCATATGTTGTTATCCCTGGTGGAGAATCAAACGGACAAGACAATGGATGATGAAATGGACAGGTGTTATCTAAAGGATTTATCGGGATTAGGAAGCTGTACCTCTATATACCCCCTATAAAGCCCTACACCCTAAACGTTGCCCCTATATAACCCTAGGTTCCAGGCAGTCCCTAAACCCTAAAACCTAAACCCTACACTCCACCCTCACATAACCCTAGGTTCAAGGCAGTTTCGGGTTTGGGGCCGGGGTTCCAGGCCGAAGCTTTTGGGACCTGGAAGGTCAGCCCCCAATCGCGACAGGTGTACGCACACAGTTGTATAGGGGTTGCTGTCCCCCTTAAGTAGATAGAATATGGGGTTTAGGGATTAGGGTTTAGGGCTATTGCCTCCCTCAAGTAGATAGAATATGGGGTATATGGGGATCTTATTATGATATACCCAAAGCCATATTCTATCTCCTTAAGGGGGACGATATATAGGGATAGTGGAAAAGAAGGTGGCTATTTAGGGTTTCGGGTGCTATGTAGAGGCTATATGAACTGTTCTCAAAAGTACTGACCCCTTTTGGTTGTAGATTATATTGCGGGTACCTTCTATTTAGGGGTACCAAGAAGAGACCTTACCTTGACTTTGGGAAACATGCCCACATCTTACATACATGGCTTCTGCAAGGGCTGCCGGTAGAATTTCTTATACAGTGACTACAAATATGGAAAATAAGTTGAATAGTTTGCAAGTACATCGTCTGAGAGCGGGCCTCTCCTCACAGCGGCCAGGCCTCTTCGTCAATGACATTCTAGCCTTTCAGCCCAAAAGGCCAAAGGGATGAACCCCCAGCTTGGATAGTTGGGTGCACCAAGAGTGTTCTTTGATGTCAAGGCACGAACGTCCTAGCTCATACACATTATAATCAGCCCAGCTACCCCTGTTACCCCCCGCGTCCCTCTAGCCCTGGCCCCAATCGCAAATCACACCGGAATGTATCAAGATAAGACTTCCAGTCTTGCCAAAGGGTTCCTAGTCTGGTGAAATGGTTCAGGCAAGCCATTTTCAAAGTGAATAGCCGGCACGTCCAAAGCCCCAGCCACGCGTTTCTCCAAAGGTTCTGAAGGTGGAGATTGGTGGGGATGCTCAGTCTGGGCCACTGAGCAGCATCCAGAGGTGGAGGCTTGCCAAAAGTCATGCTAAATCCTGAAATCCCTACCTTAAACCCCTAAACCCCTAAACCCTTAAAGCCTTATACCCCTGAACCCTTGAACCCTTACACCCCTAACCCCTAAGCCCCTACACCCTAAACCTCCCTTGGGCCAAAAAAAACCCTGGAGATGGCGGGGTTCTTACACAGGCATAATCTTGAAAAAGTCTCCAGGGGCGGAGTTGAAGTTGAATTTAGTTTGATGGGGGCTTGGTCAGGTCTCGCAATGACTTTTGTGGATGGGCCGCTGGTGTGGATTGTCGCCCCAATAGTTTCGTGTCGCGGTCTTCGTTATAAGGCCGTTTGCTCAAGAGGCAACAATGGGAAAAGAAACCCTCCTTGCCGAATAAGGTTGTACTCAACGAATGAGGTCGTGCTTTCGTGTTGTTGCGCTTCTTCTGTGGGATCCAGCGTGATAGCTAAGGTCATGCCCCCGTTCAGTGGCATTTCCAGTTATAGGGCGTATAATGGTCCCTGAATACAAGAAACGTTTATGGACAGCTACTGGAATCGAGGATGGCCCAGCCCGAAACACTGAACCCTAAACTCTTATAGAATTGCTCTCTGTTTCTTGGCTGCGTTACTGTGGAGTGAAACAGATCTTCGCACCTCTCATCCCTGCCCCAGAATGCAATCCACCACCCCATACTACTAAGTATTCCACCAATTACTCATTGGCACTATATTGGGAATAATTGTCAGGGGGAGTTATTCACGATTAGCTGGAATGGGTTCCGACTGTTAGATTGATGATGGTGATATGCTCGTCTGAGCATTGCCAAGTGAGCGCTCCTGCAGACACCTGCTAGATTGGGGTAGGCTTATAGTCCCCCTTAACTAGATGGAATATGGCTTTGGGTATGTTATGATAAGATCCCCATATACCCAATATTCTATCTACTTGAGGGGGACTTTAAAACCAAAACCTTTTTTCTTGCACGCCGTCAATAGTGGTCAGAGGCCAAGAAGAGCTGATTATCTCTGCGGCTCCAATAAGGGCAGCTGGCGGGGAAGCTGCTGACAAACTGCATGCGTCGAGTATGAACAAGGTTCGGGAGTTTCAGATAACATATCCTACCTCGTACGTTTGACGATACCACTCGCTATGGATCAAACAGCCCTGGCTCTCATGATGTAGGGCACTAATATGGTGTAGGGTTTAGGGCTTATGGTTTGGGTTTAGGGTTTAGGCGAGTTCCCGATACAGGCTTTCAGGGTCCCTACAGCTCCTGCAGCCACGAATGCAGTAGTAAACCCCACTGAGCATATGAGCTGTGCCCTGTATTTAAAAATCTCCAGCTCGAAAAGAGTGTCCGGCATCCGAAGAAACCACGAACTGCAGTAGCCCATATCTGGTTCTAAATTGTGCCCACTCCCTGCTAAGCGCTCAAAACGTCAAGCCCAAATAATCAAAGAAGGGTCCTCTAGCTCAGAATTATCAGCAAAGAACGTGGCGACTTCAATTTTCTTATCCTTTCCCTACTTCTCCTCACCCCTGAAAAGTACAGCAGCTTCTGTTTTCCTTTCCCGAAACCTAAGCCCTAAATGCAGTTCTAATTTCATTCCGATGCCCTATACCGTGAACCTCAAACAGTACTACTGTTTACTTAGATCCTCCACCTACCTTCTTTGAAGCTATTAGGGCTAAGTGCCCGAATCCTAAATTCGATTAAGGGTACTAGGAGGGTCCTGGTACTTAAGTCCCTATATTATCGCAGTTTCCGTGTCATTCTCCATTTTCTTTGCAACTTGATTCTCTACTGTTCCTATACATCTCCAATGATGCCAGGAGGGTCTTCCTAAACCCCCACCCCTACATCCTAAGCCTTACAACCCTAAGCCCTGAACCCGAAATCCTAAACACTAAGCCCTGAACCCTGAACCTTAAACCCTGAACCCTAAACCCTAAACCACAAGTAACAGCAAGAGCCAGACCCAGGCTTGGGACTGAGCCTACACATCGTCGGAGCCCGGACGAAACGGTGTGCCACCATGTCGTAGGGGCTTAAGGTTCAGGATTCAGGATTTAGGGCTTTTAGCTTAGGGTTTTGATTCAGGGTTTAGGAATTAGAGATGAGTCCTCACGATTTTTGGTGCCTTCAGAAAGTAGAGTTTAGGCTTGATTCAGAAATGGGGCGGCTATTGATTCTTGATGGGGAGGACCCCTCTGCCAAGGTCGAGGACGAGTAGGTGCGCCAGGGTCATGAGCACATAATGACCCCACTAGCAAATTGATTCAAACGCTAAACCCTAAACTCCAAACCACATAGGTCTTAGACCCTAAACCTATATATCCCCGTAAAACCCCATATCACCCCATGTAGACCTTACCCTAAACCCTAGACCCTAAACCCTAGATAATCTTGTGACATATCCAGGAACCCTAGTCTCATCATGCAGGCTCCTCCGTAGCCGCTGTTTCCGTTTCCTGCTCCAGCCTATGGTATATTTGGGTCTACACTATTCTAATTTCTGAGGCCCTTACACTTAACCCTTACCCCGGTTGAACCCTAAGCCCCAAATCCCTTCTCTAGTTATTCTAATTCTTCTGGCCCTTCAATCCCAAATCCATCCTGGGACCTGGAACCCTGAATGCTATTTCAGGACACACCGTCTGCTTTTTTACCCCAAAAATGAATCGGTGAGCTTTTTCTTGAGCCGGTATGTCAATGTCCTCGCCATCATGACGCAGGTGAACCCCACAACTCTCATGGCAGTTTAAGGTTTAGGGTCATGTGCTTCGTGTGGATTATGCAGTCTACAATATAGAGTGAGAAGATATTTTCCTGCCGGGTGTTTTTCTGGTAAATTGAAGGATCTCCTCGTAGTAACTTATTGGGTCAGATGGCCGTTAAACAAGAAGGGTGTGTAGAGGTCATGCGGGATGTATTGGATTTGGGATTGAAGGTTCGCAAAAATCAGGGGTCTCTTTCCCTTTCTGAAGTCCCGAGAACAAGGACCAGAGTATGTCACAGCTTTTGGGATCTCTTATGCGTGTATATTGTGCAAGGACCCTATTCGTGGAATCTACACATGCCAGCACCCGAGCTCCGCGTAGACTTGTAGAATCGCATACTTGAAAGCCTTACATAAGTCTTCAAGCGCGTACCTGACCTCGTAGAAGACAGGCTCTTTCCTGTACGTAGCATGTTTCGGATACTTCTCGGCTCATCGAACAGGGAGAAAGTTTGGAACCTAAAGCCTCGGAAACATGCAGCATGATACCGTACCGCATTCTCCTCCTCCCAATCTTGTCAAAAACAAAAATATGTGTCAGATGCCCTCGCCAGAGATGCCACCCAGACTCCAACCTGAGCCACCTTGACGCGGGATGTTGCGTGTGTGCAAGACTTCGGGTAAAGAAGTCCTGGCAATTCGATTTGAGGAGTTCGAGAAGATGTTGAGCGAGCTGCCAGTGCGGGCAGTGGCTGTCAAGCGCCATTTGCGGCCTCTCTGCGGGCAGCCACGCTTTAAGCAACGTCTGCTGCTTCCGGATGGTCAGATGTTGTCGGATGACAGTATCCTTCATGGACCCTTGGACATCCAGCTGATACTGTTGCCATTTGAAGCAAGCTCCCCGGACCAAATCCGGCAACTTGAGGAAGCTGCACGCGACAACAACGTGACAGCCATGGAGCAGCTACTGCAACGCCCGCAGGATCCAGACTTGGAAGTTGGATTGACCGCTCTGCATGTCGCATGTAAGCGAGGCAGCGTTGAAGCCGTGCATCTGCTTTTGGAGGCCAATGCTGATCAGGACCAGGGCGACAATACTAATGGCTGGACTCCCCTTGTGATTGCCTCGTACGTGGGCCACCTGGGCATCGTCCGGATTCTTTTGGAAGCCAAAGCAGACAAGGATAATGCCAACCATCCTGAACAGACCCCGATTTGGGTTGCCTCGCAGGAGGGCAACCTGGAAATCGTTCGGCTTCTTTTGGAGGCCAAAGCTGATCAGGATAGGGCCGACCACAATGGAACTCCTCCGATTTCCGTTGCCTCCGAAGATGGCCATCTGGAAATCGTTCGACTTCTCTTGGAGGCCAAAGCTGACAAGGATAAGGCCGACCAGTATGGGGCTACTCCGATTTCCGTTGCCTCGCAGGAGGGCCACCTGGAAATTGTTCGGCTTCTTGTGGAGGCCAGAGCTGACAAAGACAAGGACAACCATCGCGGGGAGACTCCGATTTTGGTTGCCTCGCAGGAGGGCCATCTGGAAATCGTTCGGCTTCTTTTGGAGGCCAAAGCTGACAAGGATAAGGCCGACCACTATGGAGCTACTCCGATTGCCACTGCCTCTCAGGGCAGCCACCTCAACCACCGGAAAATCATGCAGCTACTTCGTGAGGGCAAGTCTGAGGAGGCAAGCAGCTCAAGTAGAAATTGGAAGTCCAAGCGGCCGCGTTTAGATTCGAAGGTGGTCGGTTAGCGCGGCAGTGTGCCAAAAACCGGTGGGCATAATGACACGAACGGTTGTCCGAGAAGCGCTTTCCGACCTGCATCCATGTCATAACTCTTGCAACAGACTATGGCCTATGTACGTCAAACGCCAGCGCTTACTGCTCCAAATGCTGCCAGACCGCTTGTCAAGTGGATTCAGCAGGAGTACAGTTTGGTTTTTGCGGTCTCAGGTTGATGGTTTGTAGTTTCGATGTTCATTAATGTTAACCTCATAATGAGAACGCCCCCCACCCCCCCGAGGATGTGAACCCGAGCCTCCGTAATTAAGGGTGTCCGGGACCGTGAGCTGGAACTCCAGTCGTCGTAGCCAATAGTAGTACTGGCCAGTAGTAGAATTTTTGTGTTTTGGCAGGTTGGATTTTGGAGGGGGGGTGGGTTGTAATTACGTTCTGGGATTACGATTTTGCACTTACGCGGGGGTTTGTTAATATGAGGTTCCATGTCATGCTTCATTGTCTTTTTTCTTATCCAACGTGATTGTCCATCTTGGGATAAATTCCCTAAGACTCAAAGAAACCATATTTGTATGCAGACATATATATATATAGATAGATATGTATAATGTAAGTCATACCGGCGCATAGTTCCAACCTTGGAAGTCTAAAGCCCTAAGCCCTAAAACCTAACCAACCCAGAAGACCCCTAAACCCTAAACCCTAAATTCCCTATACCCTACACCCCAGATTGGCTAAGCCCTTGGAGCCCTAAACCCTATACCCTAAATTCCGTAAACTCTACACCTCAGATTCCCTAGGCCCTTGAAGCTAAACCCTAACCCCTAAACCCTAAAAACCCTAAACCCTACAACCCCAAACCCCCAAAACCCCTGGACCCCAAATCCCAAAACCCCAAACCCCAAACCCCAAAACCCCAAGCCCCTAAAACCCCAAACCCCCAAACCCCAAACCCTTAAACCCCAAACCCCTAAAACCCCTTAACCCTTAAACCCTTAAACCCAAACAGTAGTTTCCATGTTCTTCTCCATTTTCCCTATGTCACCCCAATGGAATCCCGATATAACCCCTATAATCCCTACAGTTTCCATTTTTCTCCATTATCCCTAAAGCCTAAACCCTAAACCCCAAAAACCCTAAACCCCAAAAACCCTAAACCCTAAACCCCAAAAACCCTAACCCTAAACCCCTAAACCGTTAAACCCTTATCTCAACCCTAAAAGCCCTGTACCAGGAGCCGCTGAGGAGCCAGTCAAGGTCCAAGTCGAGGACCTCGGCGCGCTCCGCGAGATCGCCCGAGAGCCCCTGGGCTTAGGGGTTTAGGGGATTAGGGGTTGAGGGGTTTGGGGTTTGGGGGTTTGGGGGTTTAGGGCGTAGGGTTTAGGGATTTGGGGTTTGGGGGTTTAGGGTTTAGGGTTTAGGGTTTAGGGTTTAGGGTTTACGGTTCAGGGTTTAGGGATTTAGGGATTTGGGGTTTGGGGTTTAGGGTTTAGGGATT
>CAJNIZ010026692.1:13085-52141 GCA_905231905.1 Symbiodinium pilosum | reverse complement strand
TAGGGTCTAGGGCTTCGGGTATATAGAGATTATTCAGTTATTCAGGGTAGAAACGATAACATAGGGTATGTGTGGGTCATATAGGATATATGGGAGCTATATAGGACATGAAGGGGTGATATGTAGGCAGGTTGATTAATCCCTTTCCCCTAATAGTAAACAACGCCACCGCCTGCCCGTAAGTAATATCACATAATCCGGGGTGCGAAAAATACATAATATTGGGGGGGGGTGGAGGGGGGGGGNNGGGGGGGGGGGGGGGGGTGGCTTTATTGAAAGCATCAGCTAGGGCGCCTCTATAAGCACTTTAAGCACTTTTGGAGCCCTTTTACAGTCCCTTCAACTGAAATGTAATGAGGAACGCCCGGAAATCCACTTATAAATTGATTCAACCGAAGCGAAATCTAGTTAAAACCAATTGTATTGAAATTAACCTCCACTAGAAACCATTGAAACTGAACTCAATCCATTTCAAGACAATTGAATCTCATTAAAATTCCACTTGAAGTCAATTGAAATCGAATTAAACGTCAATACAAAACCGTCGACATCGACATAACATCCTATTAACACCCATTGCCAGCTACAACCGGGTGAGTTCGAACTAAGAATCAAGGACAATCTATCTAGCTGAAATCAAACTAAAATCAACTGGCATCCAGGTATATACAATCGAAATCTATTTACAAGCAAATTAGATACGCTAGATTGGTTGAAATCGCATGCATAGTTTATATGACTTCCTGTATACAACAATATGGAAAACAATCAAAACCTAGGACATCAAGGGGATCCCGAATTTCTTTGTATCTCTTATTTTACCCTGCCTACTGACCTCAAAAACTTCCCTAGTAGTCTTCAGGATTTTGAGGCTCCTGAGCTTAGTATTTAATATGAGGGGGAACGTACTATAGTTGGGTATAAAAGGGTTCCAGAGGGCTATTGAGAAAATATGAAGTTCATGGTTTAGGGTTGGGGGCGGTGCTTGGATAGGGGTCTATAGAGGATATATAGGGACACAGAGGGATATGTAAGGTGTTCCTTCAAAGGATTCAAATATGATGGCTTCAGGTCCCCAAAACTGTTGTGATTAATTATGAGGCTTGGTACGCACAACCCTAAACCCAAAACCCTAAACCAACAACGAACCACAGAGAGCTACCCCGCAAGCCCCGTACGCCCTGTAACGCTTTTGTTGTTCTTGAGTCACGATATGCAATGCTTTTGCCGCCTGGAGCCTCTCGCGTAGGGGGCTGGGTTTAGGGCTTAGGTGACTGATTCCAGTTGAGGGCTGCTTATGACATCGATTCGAGGTCTGTTTACAGTAGCCTATAGCTCTAGCACGAATCTATAAGTAGATGATATAGGCAATGTTGGCTCATGAAGGCTTTTGGCCAAGGATGCATGGAGGATGAGTTCAACACGGGCATGTCCTTGCCCCGTGGCTGTAGGTACTGCATGCCCGAAGTGCCAGGTGGGCCTCAAGAGTGTCGGTTTAGGGTTTAGGGTTTAGGGTTTAGGTATATTGCGTTTAGTCCTTCTATGGTATATAACTTGGTTCAAACTCGTTGAGCGTATAACCACGGGCAGTTTTGCGAAGCTCCTATGAGGATGGTTGTCAAAATAAGCTGGCCTCCCAGGGGAAACCTGGTTACAAACTCTCATAACTTGACTCAGGTTTCAGAGTAGGCCCTAAACCCAAACCCCAAACCCTGAGCCCTAAACCCCAGACCCTAAAGCCCAAGCCCTAAATCCTACACCCGAAACCCCAAACCCGAATATCAATGGTATTTGAGCCCTAAAACCCTATTATTTGGGTCCCTGGACCCTTAGGGTGATAGGTGTAAGGACCCTGGAGTAAGGGCCCATACTAGAGGCCCGTAGTTCCAACCTTCGACATCGTAGGCACCCTAGACTCCCCACACTCTTAGCCCTAAACCTGGAAAAGGAGCGCTCAACAAAAACAACTAAACACTGATGTTCACAACCGCCCCTGTCCCGACTGAGTCTTGGCTGAGATCCTGCAGCAGGACCGGGCATTAGGGATGCCTTGAGAGTTTAATTGGGTGTAGGGTTCAGGGGTTGAAGTGTTTTCTCCGTGGTTTAGGGCTTAAGGTTTCAGATTCGATGGCGCGGTTTAGAGTTTAGGGTGGAGGGTTTAAGTTGGTTCGACGCGGTGTAAGGTTTAGGGGTAACTTTTCCCCGAACAGACACAGGGCCTTCATAGACGGTTGTCCATCAAAATGAGGATTATATCAGCTTCCGTATGTGTTTTTGGGGACCATACGCCCTAAACCCCTGAACCCTAAACCCCTGACGCCCCAGAACCCGAAACCCTAAACCCTAAACTCCCTCCGGGAGGGAAAAGGGTTCCGGATGGTTGGATAGGAGATTGCAGGACTTCTCTCAAGTGTGGGCCTGAACCATAACCCTAAGGGCCCAAGGACCCAAATAATAGGGTTTTAGGGCCCAAATACTATAGTATTATTGGTATTTGGGCCCTAAAACCATATTATTTGTGTCCTTGGACCCTTAGGGTAAGCCTCGCATGAGCTGCTGTCAATACTTTAGGCTGATTAAGGCTACATCAAGAACACAATGCCCAAAGGGTCCATGTAGCTATATGGTATAGGCTTAGGCCTTAAAGTAGGTATGTGGGAGGCGCTTTGGGCCTTAAGTATATACCATATACCTACATGGACCCCTTGGGATAGGCTAAACAACACCCTAAATTGTCGGAATTTTCACTAGCCAGCGAATTGTCGCAAAATTCCGTATTCACACACCGCTTTAAAAGATGTCCACAGAAAATCCTACGCCCGATCCTGAGCCCTAAGCTTTAAATCTGAAACTCTCAGCCGTAAATCCCAAACCATTAACTTGGTTGCTGTTAAGGAACTTAAATTAAGTTACAAGGGCGTACATATATATATATATATGTACTTAGTAAGTAATAGGATTTCTCAAACATGGTAATTTAATCTACGTTCCTTAACAGCAACCCAGTTAACCATGCGGCTTGCAGAGGCCGATGTGGTAGTTTCCATGAAAAGGGGGGGGGCTCCAACGTAGACCCGGGTCCGCTGTAATCATTGGTTCAGGGGTTTAGGGCTTGGGTCTGGGGTTCAGAGGTTGAGGGCTGAAGGGTTTGAGGGTTCAGGGCTTAGGGTTTTGCGGCTCAGGGCCTTAGAGTTTAGGGCTGGCAGCTGAGGGTTTAGGTGTTGAGTGTTTAGGGTCTAGTTTAGGGTGTGGAGGCTGTACACCCCCCTAGGCTAGCTAGACTTCAGAATCCAGGGCTCAGGGGCGCCAGGGAAATCAGAGAGAGAAGCAATTTTAATTGGCATACTGTACTCCCAGTATAGAGTAGAATCATACTTTCATGTTTGTAATAGTAGCTTACAGAAAATGACTTTACGTGGTTTGACGCAGACACACTCCTCATGTAGGCCGTAGGCCGCGCTTTGCAAGGATCGTCTTTGCTGTTAGTTGGACTGTCACGGGCAATGAAAGCACGTACACTTATAACTAAGCCCTAAACCATAAACCCCAAAACCCTAAAACTTTAAACCCAAGAACCCTAAACCCTAAACCGCGTGCTTGTTAGTCCGTGGAGTCGGGCTGCTGTGCTTGAACTTCACTAGGTCGTGGTTGGAAATGTGATTCTTTCTGGTTCAAATTAGGCGTCATGCGCTTGATGGGTTGGGTGTGAGAGATTAGGGTTTCGGGTTTAGGGTCTGCGTTGAGCGGCAGGCTCTGGAGACACGCTAAGGAAACAGTTCATGAGAAAACCCAAAACCGAAAGAGATTCTCAAAATCATCCCCATATAGTCCTTCGAAGTTGCGCATTTACTTTCCTTATCCGCACAGGACCCTAAACCTTAAGCCGTAACCCTAAAGCCTAAGGTCTAAACCCTAGCATTTTTGGGCTGAGAACTGTTCGGCTAGAAGTCGCGCAGAATCCATGGTATAATACTTCCTATGCATCCATAAAGCCTTTACCCTAAACCATATAAAGTTCATTCCTACGGGAATCCAAGAAGACTCCAAGTCACATGAGCTATAGTCTAAACTCCTTAATTAATGGTGGTTATATAGGGAAATATATATATAGGGGACTACTATAGGGGTCATTAAGGGGGATACTAGGAGTTTAGACAATGGCTCACATCTGAAGTCAGATATCTGAAGCCCCCAAAACCCTAAACCCAAAGCCCTTAACCTTCTCGCTGACAGAAGCAGCATGTCCTCGATGCGCAGAAGGAGGCAGGTTTTGGTCACAGTTTGGCGGGTGAACAAATTCCAGTTTAGGGTTTAAGGCTTAGGGTATGGGCTATAGTCCAACCTCCTTAAAGGGGAGAATAGAGGGTATCAATATAGGGTTCATTAAGGGGGGGTACTAGGAGTCCAACCTCCTGAAAGGGGAGAATGGAGGGTGTCAATATGGGGTTTATTCAGGGGGTACTAGGAGTTCAGACTGTTCCCAGGCCCTATAATAATGAATTACTCAGGCCTCTACAATACGATGTTCAACCTTCTTAGTGGGGGTTTTCCGGAAATCAGGGGTTTCAGATTATTGGACCCGCACATCTGCAATTCGTCCCAGAGAATTCCGGAGCTTGGTTCAGGATTGGGTTGTCGCGCATTGTCTGGGTAGAGATAAAGCCAGAGTTAGACCGGGGAAATCATGTACCTCCCCAACAAAACCTATACCCTAAACCCTAAACCATACAAGACTCCCTGTTACCAAAATCCCAAGTCTGGGCTCTGTACATCCATTTTTGTGTAAGGGCTTTGATTGGGTACTTGGACCTTCTGGTATAGTAGGTATACAAGGATGCCGGTTGAAGGGCCCATACTAGGGGCCCATGGTTTTTAATCTTAGAAAGAAGGAATGGATCCATATAGTCGTCGCAATATAACTCCCCATAAAAATACTATAGTCTCCATGTTTCCATTCCGTCATTCCCTGCTAACCAGAGGTAAGAAAAGCCTGTGCCCTAAAACCCCTAAACCCTTAAACCCAAGACCCCTAAACCCTTAAACCCTAGAATCCCCTGAACACTTAGCCCTGACCAGATGTACCTCAAAAGGGTTAGGATCTAGGATTCGGGCTCAGGGCGTAGGATTTGGGATTAGATTTTTAAGGTTGAGTGTTTGGGTTTAGGGTCACCGGAGTACATTTTAGAAGACTGGAAAAGGAGATGTGAACTACCATGTTGTTTAGGGCTTAGGGCCTACAATGCCGGGGTATTCAATATCAGGGGTTGGGTTGGGGGCTTATCATGAGTCAGGGACCTGCGAAAGGGAGCCATTAGGACATGGTCTTGCAGTCTCCTATACTAGGTACCCCAGTAGTACCCTTTTCCCGTTTTTCTGAGGGGAGGTGGTCTCTTTGTTAGCTGAACATCAGGAAAAAGGGTACCTTTATTATTAAGGGGTTACTGGGGACCCCAGTGTACAAGACCCTGAACTCTAAAACTTAAACCCTTAACCGCTCAGGTTTTTCCCAGGAAGGAATTCAGGGCTTCTTCCTGTAGAGAGTGGAGGGTTGACGGTTGCCACAACCCAAATGTCAAAAAGTGTACAGCGGGCTCACTTTTTTGTGGACTTAGGATTTAAGGTGCCCAAGGCCCCCGAATTCGTTGTAGTCCACCCCCTCTTGAGCTCCATTGCCAACTGAGCAGGCCTGTCTGTAAGTCGGTTTGCCGAACGTCTCGGTAGCCCCCCGGGACTCGCTTCCCCCGAAGCCTTCATGTGGCAAGTTCAGGTTTAGGGTTTGACATCTAGGAATTTAGGAGTGCAAGAATTTAGGGATCTAGGGTTTAGGGATTCAGCAAAAAGGTGCAAGGAGACACTGCAAACTGCAAACCAGACGATCGCCCAAGGTTGCCAGCAGAACGCGAAGTACTCTCCAACGGGCCCTTGAGCATCGACATCACGGAGCGGTTTTCTCGACAGGAAGATGATAGCACCTTGACGCGGAAGGCCGAGCTGTCGGCTTTGCCGCGGCTTCGAACTCTCAAGCTGGTTTGTTGACCTGCAACCGAAGGTGCTGAGCCAAGGCCCCCCTCCCTCCCCAATCGCCCTCTCCACCTCTCCCCCGCCTCCCCCCACCCCGAGACTAAGGGGCATGGTCATGGAGCTTGGGAGGGGGTTGGTCGTGATATGGAAGCCTTTTGCTTTCATTTAGGGCTTTGGGTTTAGGGTTTAGGGTTTAGGATTCTATTTTTTTTTCCATTTAGGACCCTAGCAGATGCCCTGGGTGAGGTAAACCATTAAGGCATAGTCTCCGGACCCTCGTAGAACCCAAGGAGCATGTTCACTTTTCACTTCAAATAAGCTTTATGCGCTCTTTGGGGTACCTGGAGGGCCAAATACGCCTTTATCAAGGAGTCTAAATTAGAAAATACTAGGAATCCCAGCATGGTTTCAAGGATTTGGGTATTTTCTGTTATTCAGGGACCCTGAACCCTAAACCCTTGACCCTTAAACCCTAAACCCTAAGCGTACATCCGCCTCGAGATCGCACGGATGAAGCTGCTTGCGCTACACCACAGCGCTGCCCGACGTGCCATCCTCAGCGAAATTAACCTACAAGGGTCTTAGCTTTAGGATTTCGGGTTGAAGGTCATGCTCATTCAGCTCTTTCGAAAAGTACACAGAAAGTTTGCAGAGGTGGGGGGTTTAGATAACATCTGGGATGTAGTTTTATATGATAAGCAAATGAGCCACTATCAGTATTGGGCCGGGCAAGCAACCATTCAGGGTCGACATCGGGGTCCCTTTGGTAGTTTGATATACTATTTAACATATTCCCTGAAAGGGTCCATGTCCATCCATTACATCACGAAATAGTCACTGTAGCCCATACCCCAAAACCCTAAACCCTAAACCCTCAGATCATACAATCCCTAGACAAGCCCCAGGCGAAACCTGAGGTTCCTTGAGGCCTTAACGTGATCTGGAATGTTGCCAGTTCGTCCTTTCATGAACCAAAAAGTTCTCTACCTACAAAGCCAGTGGACCATAATTATAGTCGACTGGCCCCTAATTTCCTACCACTTTGGGTTAAAGCAGCCCATTATTATGGGTCACTAGGCTTTCTAGGAAGGGTTTAGGGTTGTGGGTTTAGTGTTTAGGCAGGTTTCATATATGGAGCCCACCTGTTTTACCACAATGGTCCAAGTGCTGGATAGCTGCGCACTTGGGATTTAGGTAACATTAGTTCTAGTAGATGTTTTGGGAAAGTATATGAAAATAGAGTACTTGGACCCTGAGGGGTAGGGTTATGTCTTCGTTTCGTGGTGAATATGTCTGGTTGCTGTTGCGGAGCTTTTTCTAAAATTGCTATAATAAGGACATCTTATTATGTACTACATCTAGTCATAATGTGGTAACATAGTTTCAGCTCATTAACAGCAAGCCAGTTGAGGGTTCCGTAGGGCCTGCTCTAAGCCCCAAACCCTGAACCCTAGACCTCAAATGGTTCATGTAGGTATATCGCATAGGGCATAGGGTTTAGGGTAGGTATATGGTGTGTACTTAGGGACCAAAGGGGTGCCCATATGCCTACTTTAAGCCTATGCTTATACCATATGAGTTATAGTCTAAATTCCTAGTATCTCCCTTAACAGCCCCCAAACTACTCCCCTATATAAACCCCTATATATACCCCTTTAAGCAAGTTAGATTATGGCTCATATAGCTCATGGACCCTTTGGGGACGGCGAGGAGCCTCGTCCTGAACCCCGCTTCATCCTCAGGAGACTTATGGTCCCCCTTAAGCAGATAGCATATCCCTAAGGCTCCATGGGTTTAGGGTTTAGGGATTAGGGATTAGGGTTTAGGGTTGAGGGTTTAGGATTTGTAGGGTTTGGGGCCCAATGTAGGTATTATGTATAGACTTAGAGCCCCAGGGTATGGCGTGGGGTATATTATAACAAGATCTCCATATGCCCCATATTCTACCTACTTAAGGGAGACTATACCTTCCTGAATTTCTTATCAGTATTGCCATTCGCATTAGGGTCGAGGGACTGAATTTCGCATTGGGGCTTAGGGTTAAGGGGCTAAATTTCGTATTGGGGCTTAGGGTTTAGGGACTAAATTTCGTATTGGGGCTTAAGGTTTAAGGATTAAATTTCGTATTAGGGTTTAGGGTTTATTAGGGCCTAAATTAATGTGATTGATCATCATTACTACCCTGCGCAGGGCACGGGCCGCTACCACCCGTCACCTTTGGCGCGCGCAGCAGCCAGCCGGCACCTTCGCCTTTCCTGCCGCTGCCCGAGCTGCTGCCAACTGTGAGGCCTTCGCTCATCTTGGCGCAGCCCATGCCTCGTTTAGGGTTTAGGGGTTTAGGGGTTTAGGCTTTAGGGTTTAGGGTCGTGGTGTCGCGTGCAACGGCCGGGCTTCCTAGCAACCTCCAGGTCCTGGGCGGGAGTTAGGTGGCAGCCTACGCTTGGCCTGAGCTGGAGTTCGAGTCGCTCGGGCCTAAACTTGTCCCCGCTCAGAGTAACGGATTTGGTGATACTGCTACTACGAATAGTACCTCTTTCAGTATTAGTATTATCATGCCAGAGCCTGAAGAGAGACGTGACACAGCGGATTGCGAGGTATGGTGGTCATAGCCTGACAATTAAATGATCGCCGTGAGGATTCACTGGCCTGTTTCTTGCCTCGATACATGAGTGAGTAGTATTGTATTTGAGGATACTGTATCTAAACCCCCCTGTAGAGGTAAGAAGATACCCTCCTTGTAGCTATAGTCTTTCATCATTGGCCTACTTGGCTCAGCCAAGAAAACTACTCAAGTGAAGGGATTGGTGCCGCGGAGCGGAGAGCCGTAAATCCGAAACCTGGATCAATGTGCTCTGCATCCTTAGCATCCACGTTTAGGGTTTAGGGAGGCACCCGAGACCATGCAGGTTGCGCCATTTGAGCGCCAGAACCCCCCAAAGCCTGACACCCTACGCCCTTAACTCTTCAAAACCCCAACCCTGAGCCCTGAACGCTGGCCCCTGTACCTGAAAATACGCTTACTTACTTTGCCGTCTATAACCCGGATATCCCCAGTTGATCCTCATGCTAGTTCCTTTAGGACCCCCCCCACTTTTGTGTTCATTCGTTTCCTGCTCTCCAGAGGTAAGTAAAGCCCTGTAGACCTTAAAACCTTAAATCCCTGAACCCTTGATTGAACCCTCAAACCAAAAGCCCTGAACTGTTAAACTCTACAACCCTAACGACCCACCCTTCAAAGGGACCCTACATAATCCCTATGGCCCCCTTTGAAGGGACCCTATTGAAAAGAGGCTTTGTGGGAGGGAATTTCAGGGGCCTGGCAGGTCGTGCCTTGCAGGCCAAGAGCCCACATAGCGAAAGCGAAGAGGAAGCCACTACGCCAAAGGTGGGGGGAGGGACATCTTAGGGTTAGGCAGGGTTTAAGTGTGTTGGTTTTTTTTGTGTGTGTTTTGGTGTTTTTTTGTTGGTGGGTTTAGGGTTTAAAGTTGGTCCGTTGTGTGGGAAGGGTGCAAGTGTCAAGAAACCTCTTGCGCTGGGCACTTCAGTTTGGATTGGTTTGGGATTTAAGATGTATTGTTTGGGGTTGATGGTTTTGGGTTTAGGGCTTGGGTGTTGGTTTCAGTTGTTAGGGTTGAGGGTTCAGGGCATTCACTAACTGGGTGTATATTGGTGATGACCGTGTGGGGGTCATGCGTATACATACCTGAATCCCAAACACTAAACCGTTAAAACCCTAAGCCTAAGCTATAGCCCTAAACTTACGCCCCCCACCCCCCCGCGGAGCCTTCAAGCAGATTTTCCAAGGCTTAGGGTTGAGGTTGCGACCACAGAAGTTGGTGTAGGATTTGGGGTGTAGAGGGTTTAGGGTTTGAGTCTGGGGCTTAGGGTGGTTTAGGATTATAGTCCCCCTTAAGTAGGTACAATATGGCTTTGGGTATATTATAATGAGATCCCCCTATACCCCATATTCTATCTACTTAAGGGAGACTATAGTTTCCACAGCTGACTGAGGGTTCGGGGCTCAGGATTCAGGAGTTCAGGTTTCGGCTTCAGGGGTTCGAGTGTCTTGGATGGGGTCCAAAGGCTGCACCATCATCGGTCAACCCAAATCATGGTTTTGCGGCTGCGCCGGGGTCGTTAACCAACACGGAAACCCGGAACCCGAAACCCCAAACCCTAAACCCTGAACCCTAAACCCCATAAACCCTAAAACCCAAAGTCGCAAGGGTGCCGGACTGCGTAGAATACAAGCAAACGATTACATCTCCAAACTCACATGTAGTCCCATGCAGCCCCTGCTGAAAGGACTTTAGTCTTCATGGCGTTGCGTGTCCATGTTAGCGTGAGGCTTAAGTAGGGTGGGCTTTCAGAATTAAAGGCAAGCCTCGGTTGCTGTTGCCTTAAACCCTAAACCGCTACCGTAGTAAGTCAGGTTAGACCCCCCCCCCTAGTAACCCCTATAGTAGTCCCCTATATAACCCTCTATATAATCCCCCTTTAAGGAGTAGTTTCGGGCTCCTAAATAGTTGCCAATGTTAGTCACCTCTCAGCCTTATACAGAACTGTAACTTTGTATTCCCCAAGCTCTACTCTGATTCGCTGGGACCCTCCATAAAGACCCGGTTGGCATATAGTCCCCATTCGGTAGATAGAATATGGGGTGTATGGGGATCTTATTACAAATGCCCAAAGCCATATTCTATCTACTGAAGGGGACTATAACCTTAAACCCTAATCCCTAAACCCTAAACCCTAAATCCTAAACCTTGAACCCTATCTACTCAAGGGTATATAGTCTTCCAGATGGACTTCCATCCTTTGCCTACTTTGCTTTTGCCAGCTTCTGGACCTTCCAAGCCCAAACCCCACACCCCACAAGGGCCCTGCAACCGAAATCCCAAGTTAGACCCCTTTAAGCCCCAAGCCCTAAACCCTAAGCCCCAAGCCCTAAACCCAGAGCCCCAAGCCCTAAACCTTAGAAGATCTAAACCCAAAGCCCAAGCCCCAAGCCCGAAACACTAAGTCCTAAACCCAAGCCCCTAGCCCGATAAGCCCTAAACCCGATGTTCTCATCGCCCAGCAGGATGAGCGACACTCGATTATGGGCCTTACGGCTGCCGGCAGCGTGGATGTGGCAGCTGTGCGGAGTAGCTTCAAAGGCCCTGCAAGGGGAAGGGTTTAGGGTTTACCCTCAACCCTTCAATCCACTTGGGTAATGGCTAGGTTAGGGTGGAGGGTTTGCGGACACTGGCAGTGGGTTTTTGTAAGTAAGTAGGTGAAGGGTTTTTGTTCGGGTGTTTTTTATAGTCTTGCTTGCAGGGTTTAGGAGTTGTTAGCTTTTGGTTGAGGTTTTTAGGGTTTAATTCGGTCTTGGAGGGCTGAGGATATCAGAGTTTAAGATTCAAGGCGTTCGTTTTGTTTATTTGGATTTGGGGAGTATATGGGTGAAGGGTTTGGTGTCCCTGGCTTTGGAATTACTTATAAGGTCGCCAGGGCCTACTCAAAATGCTAGCACTCGGAACATCTGGGCTCATTGCAGTATGCTTTCAGTCCCTTTGACTGCTCAAGTAGGGGCCTTTACAGTGGCATGCAGGGCCTTGCATTGGTTTGTTGGCGGAAGGCATGCAGCTAAGTGTTTGGTGTATAAGGAGTTTTCAGTGGATCTGAATCAGATTTCAAAGCGATTGTAGTTGATTTGATTACGAAGTTAAATTGATTTGAACTTGGTGTCGTGCAGGTTTTCAGCAGGTTGGAAGTCGGTTTCAATCAATCCAATCACTTTATAGTAGGTTTAGTAGGCTCTTCATTGCGAGCCTAATATAGATTTATCAGTTTTTATGTCAGTTATTTCGTTTTATTTTGGTTTAGCTTAATTTCAAGTAGACTTCAGTATGACCTTATCAGATACTCGCCTCCGGTTCGGGTCTTTGGATAGACACCCTCGTTGTAGAACACGCAGGCTGCCATGTATACTTGGGTGTGGGGTGAGGTCGCCTGATATTAGGGGGAGAGGGTTACAGCTTTTTTGTTCAACTACGGGGCTTTACTACAGATTTCCTCATATCCCAAAGGGTCCATGTAGGTACATGGTAAATACTTAGGGCCCAAAGGGGTTCCCATGTAGCGCCTCAAAGGCCCAAGTGTCTACCATATGAGCCATAGTCTAAACTCCTTAAAGAGGGTTATATAGGGGATTATATAGGGGACTACTATAGGGGATATTAAGGGGGATACTAGGAGTTTAGACTATAGCTCATATAGCTACATGGATCTTTTGGGTACTAAGCCCTAAGGCCTCATGAAAGCAGCAGCTGGGCTTGAGGTGGAAAATTTGGAGTGGTTTAGAGTATAGCTTAGGTGGGACCCTCACCCTGTAATCGTGACCAACATGAATCACGCTAATCATTTGAGGGTCCTTTGATATTCCTATTAACCACTACTACAGGGTGAGTCCACCTAAGGTTTTTGGTTTGGAGCGCATGGTGAGGTCACGTTGGATTTTCAATTGCAAAGCAGGTGTTTGGACGTCAGAACCTTTAGACTGAAGACTCAGCTGGGTTGCACCCATTGGGCTTTCTCCGCTACTCGGTTTAGGGTTTACCTAGAAAGCCAGTTACCTATAATCATAGGCAACTTTCCTCTGATTTCCTACTACTTTGGGTTAAAGTAGCCCATGATTATGGGTAACTAGGCTTTCTAGGTAGGGTGTAGTCCGCCTGAAATCCTTGCACATCTCTTGTCCAATGCCCCCTCACAGCGCGTGCTGCTGCAGAAAGCCACACGATGTGTGTTCATGTGAGCCCACATACAGATTCTCCATTCTAGAATTCCCCCCTACAATCCCACTGGATCCTTCCCTGCATTCCCCAGGTCCCAAAACCCCTAGACCCTTAATCGTAAATGTCAGACCCTCAAATACCCCAAGCCCCAAAACCTTGGTGTACCTAGAGAGCCAGTGGCCCATAAGTATAGTCTACTTTCTCCCAACCTCCTACCACTGTGAGTTAAAGTGGCCCATTATTATGGGTAACCAGGCTTTCTAACCCCTAAACCCTCAACTCTTTTACTTCAAACCCTAAGCCCTATTAACCCTAAACCCTCAGCCCCTAAACCCTTAATCCTAAATGTTCCCCAGTCCTTGGAGTTTATTGGGCTCGAACAGGTGAAAAGCCACTGTCATCCCGTCCCTCCATTCCGAGCTGCTGGATGATGTTTAGTTTAGGGTTTTGGGTTTAAGGTTTTGGGCTTGGGGTTTTGGGTTTAAGCTTTAGGGTCTAGGGCTTCAGTAGAAGCAGACACCCTTTAAAGGTCTCCTTTGTAGGCTGTTGCAGGGTGGATGCAACATTTACAAGGCTTTATAGTGATTTATGGGACGTGTCATAGGGTGTGTTCAGGGGTGCATGGGGCGTTTATAGGGTTTTATAGCGTTTTCTAATGGGGTTCTAAGAAGGGGTGCTATGGCGTTTCTATGTGGCTTTACTGGGTTTAGGGCTGAAATGATTCTCCGCACAGGGGGTCTCCTCACTCACAGAAGGGCGCTAGTAGCCATGGGAGCGTGGGATCACGAAGGATATCAGAAGCGCCTATCAGAATTCAAAGGGGTAGTTTCGAGAACCTGCCCAAAGGCGTGGCAACTGCATCAGGGATAGCAGGAGCGGGGTTTCGGAGTTTCATAGTTGCATTTTCAGGGAGATTTAGCTCCCACACACCCCTAATTGCGCCCCAGAAAATACAGTCCTAAACCCAAACCCTTAGACTAACTGACAAAAATTCAAGGGCTGCAGGTGCTGTAAGACCTCCTTCATGAACTCCTGAACCATAAGCCTTAGAGTCTCACGCCTAAAGTCCAAGCCTGAAGCCCAGGACCCTGATGCCAATGTACCTCATCCGACAGACGCAGTATCAATTTTCACAAATGATGTGCATTTTCTAATACTTCTAATCCCTATACAATCCCCCAAACCTACGCCGGACCCTAAACCTTGACGCGCAACGCCTAGGGCTCTCTGGGAACGTTTTGTGTGGAGAAGGTGCTTTTGGGTAAACGTTGCAGAAAGTACTGCGTTTCGCAGGAGATTGTGCATGCGTGGGTTTCTTTGCTGCAGTAACCTGCGATCATGACTGCGCGGAATTTGTCAAACAAAAACTGCGTGCCACATCGATATTAGATGAGGTTGTTGCAGGTTTTGGAAGTCAAAATGTGCAAAAAGACCCATGGCTGTTGCATGGTGCAGGCTCCCGAAAGGACATAGACTTCGCCCCACTGGGCGCAGTGTTTCTGGTACTTGGACGCAATTGCAATACGAACGTTGTTATGGCTGCGCATGGATGGTCTGGTAATGGGATACTCTCGAACATGAACGTCATTATGGCTGGGACATGGATGCTTTGGTAATCGGATGCTCTCAAACACGAATGTGGTGTTGTTGCATTAGGGTTCCCAAAACACTGCGTTTTACAGGTTAACATGGCTGCCGTTGAAGAGACCGTAATTATCCCTCCCACCCCGCCCGCCGAAACTTCCCAAGCCAAGCCAAACTTGACGCAGTTGATGAGACCTGGGCTGTGGGAGAACCCTAGGCGCTGGGCAAACTTCGAACTGCCCTCGAAACTTATCCCCCTAGCCGATACGCTGGGCTCGTAGGGAATCCCAAGCCTACAAGCCATGCAAAACAGCTCCCATTTTGCGAAATCGTCCCTGAACCCCGAACTCTGAAATGTCAACCCTCAACCCTAAACTGTAGATCCTGCACCGTAAGCCCTAAAACATAAACTGGGTACAATACTGCCCCCACGCTGTAACAGCTTTACAATATGAATGAGTATACATATATATATATAGATTTATACACATGTATATATATATATAAACAGAGAGAGAGATACAGCCTTGAATATGACCACTATTACAGACTGCTACTGGGTGGGCCAGTACACAACCTAAACTCCACACCCTAAACCCTAAACCCCCTCAAGCCCCAAAGCCGAAACCTAAAACCTAAAACTTAAGCCCTAAAACCTAAATCCTAAACCCTAAAACCGAAACCCTAAGCCCTAAACCCCATTGCGGGTTCCCCAAACCTTGGGTCCCCCTCTTGAGGTCCTATGCCTGCTGTGGATTCAGAGTTTGAAGATGAGGACTCCCCGCCTAGGGGTGAGTTTCGGGTTTAGGGTTTACGGTGTAGGTTTTAGGAGTTTAGGGTTTAGGGTGTAAGGTTTAGGGGTTTAGGGTTTAGGGTTCAGGGTTTATAGTTCAGGATTAGGGGATTTGGGTTGAGTTAGGGGTTTAGGGTTCAGGGTTTAGGGTTTAGGGTTCAAGGTTGAGGGTTTGGGGTGTCGGGTTCAGGGTTTAGGGGGTTGGGGTTGGAGAAGCCAGAAAGCTGCAGTCTCCCACAACCCAAAAGGCTCGGAAAGAAGGACGTGTAGGACAAAACGTTACCCTAAGGGTCCAAGGACCCAAATATTAGGGTTTTATGGCCCAAATACCATGAATACTGTTGTATTTGGGCCCTAAAACCCTATTATTTGGGTCCTCGGGCCCTAAGGCTTATGGTATTTCCGTATTCTGCCTGTGTGGCTTTGAGTTTCGCGATTGAGGATTGCGGGTTACACAGAGGGATCCCAAGATTACAATCCTTTAGCGCATCATCCCCATAATCACTCTAGACCTTCTTTGCCTGAACCTAAAAGCTTCATATTGTCGAATGCCCGCGGCTCGAAGTCTTTAAGTAAAGTCTAGTTTGGGCCGGAAGCAAACCCTAAACCCTAATACCTGCCTTCGGCACTTGGAGCCTGACTGTAGGATGTAGAAAGCTCAGAAGCACCAACCCAAAACCCTAAACCCTCTAGAATTTAGGGTTTGGGGTTGAGGGTCAAAGCCCTAAGTCCTAAACACCCTAAAGCCGTAAGCCCCGAAGCCCTAAACCCCAAAACCCAAAAAGCGCTAAATAGTAGTTTCCCTAAATAGGGAACCCCAATATACGATAATCCTTAGTATGGCAACCCCCAAGAAGGACCCCTAGTTTTGGGAGAGCTACATTAAGCCCTAATCCCTAAACCTTAATCTCTAGACCCTAGTCCATAATCCCTGGATCCTAAACCATGAGCCCTAAACCCTTACTCTCTTGGGGTTTCTCAGAATTTTAGCATACCTGGACCCCAAAAGTATGTAAAATAATGGCCCTTATGGCTGTTATTATGGGCTTAGGGCTACTATTTTACATACTTTTGGGGTTAAGGTAATCCCTGAATCCCCTAAGTTTGGAAAAGCGTAATCCAGGACATGCTGGAAGCCCGCGCGAGGTGGCTGGGAGATCGTTCGAGCCCCAGGGTGAAAGAGGGATTAGGGGATATGGATTTAGGGTTTAGAGTTCGGGGTTCAGGGTTTAGGAATTAGGGTTTAGGGTTTAGGGGTTTACGGTTTAGGTTTTACGGTTTGGGTTTCAGGGTTTAGGGTTCGAGAGTGTCAAGGTCGCTTCATATATCAGTGGTCTGAGGCTCTATTACGGCTGACCCTGAAGGTAGTTTCCGTTTTCTTGTTGTTTTCTTCCTTCCCCGCCAACCAGATGTAAGGACTAGGCTTTGATTCTATGCATCCCTATAAGCCCACAGTATTTGTGTAATTTGTATCCTCCGTGCCGTGTGATTTTCCAGGTTTGGGATGATATCCCGAAACCCTAACCCTATACTATGCACCTACATGGACCCTATATGACCCAAATGTGAGTTTCTGTCATTATCAGGTGTACTAGACCTTCAAGGGTGAACATAGGGGGTCCCTTTGGTAGTCATTAGTTTATTCCGTAAAAATGACCCATGTCCATTATCAGATGGGCAATATTCAGTCAGTGTAGCTCATATTATGGGGAAAAATTCGCGCTTTATATGGTAGCATATCCGTAAACCCTAAACCCTGCAATTGCGACGGTAAAAGCCTATGTAGCCCCTCTATAACCCCTTGACCCAAAACCTTAAACTTTAAGCCCCATAAGCTCTAAACCCGAAACCCTAAGCCCCAAACCCGAAGCCCCAAACCCTAAACCCTAAACCTTAAACCCTAAACTCTCAGATTATAATACCCTTACATAAAGCCCTAGGTGAACCTTCGAAGCCACGGGTGTCTCATGCAACTACGCCGGGAAGTCAGGCCTTTGTGTTTTTGTTGTTTGTGTTTTTTGCGCTGTTTTTCTAGGGTTTTGAGAGTGCTTTGAGGATTCATTTGAGCTTACAAGGCGGTTAATTATTTGGGGTTGAGGGCTTAGGGTTTATTATTGAAGGGGTTCCCAAATTTGGGGTACCTATAAAGCGGGTTATTTTTGGGTTTTATGGGGTTTATATAGGATTATATAGGGTTATGTAGGGCTTTATACGGTTTTTTCGGGTTTAGGTTAGCTTTGTATTTTCTAGGGTTTTAGGATTTAGGGTTTAGGGTCTGGGATTTAGGGGTTTAGGGTTGTAGGGGTTTAGGACTCAGGATTTAAGGATGTACAGTTTCAGGGTGTAGGGTTTTTAGTGGTTTAGGGGTTTAGGGTTTAGGGTGTATGGCGTCTACCCTTTAGGACTAACGGCTTAGGGTTAGGGTTAGGGCTTTACATTAAGCCTTCCACGGAGGCAACCTTGCACTACTTTTTTAGGGTTTAGGGTTTAGGGTATTGTAGTTGCCACTCCTGGGGCTATGTAGGATGGCGCCAGAATGTCCTGCATCCAAAGTAAGTCTTCCCTTCAATCCCTTCATGCTCTAGGGCTAGAAAGGGGACTCCAAAGAAAATGAGAACGAGTGTATTATGTAGGGTTGACGCGGTTTAGGGTTTAGGGTTCGATAGGGTGTTAACTGGGCAAACCGGCAAATTGTAACGACCTCGCCCCACCTCGACCCCCAAGTGCTGCAACCCTGAACCCTAAACCCTCATATCGGAAGTAATTCCAGCTTTGCTTAATTTCAGCTTCTGCAAGCAGCCTAAAATGGGCAGACATTAATTTTTCAACCCTACATCTTAAATCCTGAAACCCTAAATCCTAGTCCCCTGATTTCGGGTTCTGAGATTAAGGTAAAATGGCCGGAGTTGCGCTCCCTGACCGCCATAAGAATCCCAGACCTTAGGGCTTAGGGTTTAGGGTTTAGGGTCCCCAAAGCCTAGCCCATAAAGCCCCCCCACAAAGCTAAGAATCGTCCAAGAATCGGGTTGGGAATTAGGAGTGTAGGTTGTACCCACAAAGCCTGGTTATCCAAAAGGAAGGGCTACTTTCACCCAAAGTGGTAGGAATTTAAGCGGAAAGTCGATTATGATTATGGGTTACTGGTTTTCTAGGTTAACCCTAGACCCTAAATTCCCTAAACCCCAAACCCTTGATTATGGGTGACTGGATTTCTAGATAGGGCTTGGTCAAGGGTGAGGGCTTTTGAAGATGATGGGCCCACTTTGCCAACCGCAAACCCTAAACCCCAAACCCTAAACCCCTAAACCCTAAGCCCTAAGCCCTAAGCCCTGAACCAGTCTGGCATTAGGAGGGATTATAGCAGTGCTTGTCAAGGTTCATTGGCGCATCCAAAATGTCTGATAGCTACCCGGAAGTTTTTCGGGGTTTAGGGATTAGGGTTTTGGGTTCAGATTTTTTGGTTACCCCACGCCCCCCAAAACGGAGAGTATTCCTCTTGAAGGAACTTTTTCTTGGTGGGTTGGGTTGGCGAAGCCCCTGGTATTCTAGGAGGCATCACCATCGAAGAAATCTAGCACCACAAGGCCCGAAGGCTCCCGACGGTTGTTTAGGCCCATGCATAGCTCCCAATCCTTTTAATGAGGGTACCCAAAGGGACCATGTAGGTATATGGTATATACTTCAGGCCCAAAGTGGTTCCCAAATACCTACTTTAAGGCCCAAGTCTATACTATACTATATAACTACATGGACCCTTTGGGCTAAAAGCTAAAATAGTCAAACTATGACAGTCATAGGGTTACGATGTTGCGGGGTAACCAAAATCCCCTTTGCACCATGTTCCTCATCTCAAAACCCAACACCATTTTGGGCGGGTTTGTGGTTAGGACTTGAGGATTTCAAGGTAATAGAGTCCAGGAGCCGAAGAGGTAACTGTCAGGTTGAAGTCTAGGCACCCCAGTAGTACCTTTTTCCATTTTGTATTTTGGGGTATGAAAGCTGAATATTGAAAAAAAGGGTACCCATATGATTGAGGAGGTTACTGGGGAACCTAGTGGATGAACCCTACTAAACCCAATGCGGCTTTCCTTTCAAATATTGTGTTCCTGTATCGTCTTTCCCTTCAAATATTGTAAGGTTTCTGTAACGTCTTCCTGGTTCAACAGACGTCCAAGAAAGCAATAGAAGCAGACCGAGGGATCCTAAACCCTAAGCCCCCAACCTCCAAACGCTCAACCTCAAATCCCAGACCTTACCTGGACCCTGAATGTCTCATTTTTGTGGGATATACCCTGTAAATATGTAGGACAGAGTTGAAAAAAAGGAAGGACATCCAAGGTCCAGGTATTCCTTAGCTCCTTTGTGCCTCAGCTCTGAACTCTCTAATCTGTATAGCCCTTAGCCCCTCGAGCCAAAACCTTCGTGGAGGCTCAGGTTATCTATATAGGGTTAAGGGTTTTAGGACGGATTTAGAGTTCAGTGTTTAAGGGTTAGGATTAGCATTTATAACCTAATTCACCCCCTTCAGGTGACTTAGGAGCTTAGGAGGCTTATAATTGGGTCATAAGTATATTTATTATGGTTTGGTTATACCTACCCTAGCCCGAAGCCCTTTATATCCCTACACTAACCGTATGTAACCCCAACAGAACTTGTAACCCTAAACCCCAAACCCTATGCCCTAGGTTAACACTACCCTAAACCTCGAAGTAACCTACGGTGATCTTAGTGCCGGAAAACCAAATCACTACCATCCCAACTTTAAGTTTCTTTTGGTTTAGTGCTTAGGGTTTAGGGATTACAGTAGGGTTTAGGGTTTTAGGGTTTAGTTGATTCTCCACTCTGGGGGTAACATCGATAAACCCACAAAACCCTCAACCCCACTCCCTAAGCCTTACCCTAAACTCTATGCACCCTCCATATAGCCCCCCCCCACAAACCCTAAACCCTAAACCCGGTAATCCATTGAGCCCTTGATTGCCTGCCTCCAGCGCGCTTCGGAAACCAACTTCTCGGACCTGCTTTATGTGGGACGAAGTCGATCCGAGGACGGGGCTTAGGGCTATAGTCCCCCTTAAGTAGGTAGGGTTTAGGGTTTAGGATTTAGGGTTTAGGGTGTAAGGTTTAGGGTTTAGGGTGGGTTATAGTCCCCCTTAAGTAGATAGGATTTAGGGTTTAGGGTTTGGGGTCCAGGATTTAGGGTTTAGGGTTTGGGGTTTAGGGTTATAGTGCCCCTTAAGTAGATAGAAGATGGCTTAGGGTATAATATAATAAGGTCCCCATATACCCCATATTCTACTTACTTAAGGGGGACTATAACGGTTTAGGAACCAGAGCTTCGGGTTCAGGGTTTAGGGGTGGCCGAGCCTCTGGTAGGCCTTAGGATTCAGGGCATGAGGTTGAGGGTTCGGGATGTAGGATGGAGCGTTTGGGGTCTAAGAGCTTAGGATATTCGGGTTCAGGGATTTTAGGCTTGACGACTGGGGCCAAAGGATTTTGACTTCAGGGACTAGCCGCACAAATTTAGGGATTAGGGTTTATTGTTTAGGGTCCGAAACGCTCAACCCTGAACCCTAATCATAAAAACCAGAAACCCGCAAACCTTTATCCGCGTGTGGGACAGGGATTGTGTTAACTGGCGTTGCTGGCCAAATGCCCTGTCATTTTCACATGACCCATCGTCTAACACCTAGTATCCCTCTTAACAAGCCCCTATAATACTCCCCTATATAATCCCCTCTATAACCCCCTTGAAGGTGTCTAGACCCCTAATCCTTATACCCCAAACCCAAGTCCCTAAACCCTGCATAATCCCCTATATATAGCCCCCTTTAAGGAGAGTTAAGGGTATAGCTGACACCTAAACCTTGGGTATAATGGTATTATAACCCAATAAGGTCATGCAGGTTTTTTAGTATCAACAGTACCCCCCCGATGGCTCACATGCTTAGAGGAATTTAGACCCTAAACCCCAAACCCTAAACCCTATGTAATACCCTATATAGCCCTCTTTAAGGAGAGTTACCCTAAACCCTAAACCCTAAACTCCTAAACCCTAAGCCCCTAAACCCTAAACCCCCTATAGCTCACATGCTTAGAGGGCAAGGAGTCCTAAGAGGTACAGCCTTGGAAGCCGCAGCACCCGGCGGAGCAGAGCCCAGCGTCCTAAACCCTAAAAGCCTAAAAGCCTAGGGGCTTAGGGTTTAGGGGTTTAAGGGTGTAGGGGTTTAGGGCTTAGGGGTTTAGGGTTTAGGGGGTTTGGGATTTAGGGGTTTAGTGGCCATCAAACCCTAAAACATCAACACTAGACTACCCTTAAATTCTTAAGGCCCTGGACCCTGAAACCCTAAACCCTTAAACCTCGTCCAGGAAGTCCTGCAACTCCCGCTGGTCATACGCGCAGCACTTGAGCATCAAGCGGAGGTAGGTCGCGGTCGGATCCCCGAGGCGACATCATTTGCTGAACCCCAGCACCAGTTTGATTTTGAGTGGAGCCAGCACTTCTCCTCGGAGAAAAAAGCGGCAGCTGGAGGAGGCCTTTGGACCTTTGCCCAAGGCTCAGAGTATAGAAGCTCCTCCAAGAAGCGCACCGTGGAAGCGCGACCTCAGGAAGCCTGCAAGGGTCACAGGGATTGGTAGGGAACTTTAAGGTATTGATATTTTTAGCACGATTATTCTCATTGCTCCTACTACTATTTGTACTATTATTATTATAACCTTGATGATTATCACTACTGTTGCCGTACCATACACTCCACCTTGTGTGGATGTTGGGCAGCATCGGGGATGTAGCTTCCCAAGGTTAGCAGTGGGTGATACCGCACTTTATTTAGTAGGAATGGGATAACATTGCCATGACGTCTGAGAACCACATGTGCAGTTCCCACAATTATGGTCCCATTTTAGTACCCCTAAGAAATAGGTGCCGTAATTATAATCTAGAACCGAAAGGGGCCCATAATTTTCACAACAACCCATATGAAGCAAAGGTACAGAAGGGTACGAGACAGCTATGCCAGTATATGTTCAAGCTTCCAGGAAGCAATAATCCAAAGTTAGCACTGGGTAAGTTCTACCAAACTGCAACCCTAATCCAAATATCCTAATCCCTAATCCTTAAACCCCAAACCACTGCAGGTAATTCGGGCTACAGGTCGGTCCCTTGTTCCGGGATCCTTAGATTGAAGGTCCCTACGGTTCTGGAATCCCACAGTCCATTCCAAGGAAGATGTTTTAAGCGTAGGTTTAGGGTGTAAGGGTATGCCTTGGGATATGTAGGGGACGAAGATGAGACTGTACTCTATAGGGTTCCCGTTTAGTGCTTGGGGTTTCACGTTCCCAGAACGAGTAATTAGGGATTGTGTCGATGTCGGTACGCGCCGCGTCCGAAACCCTAAGCCGTGCACATGACAACATAAAGCCTAAGTCGTAACCCTCAACCCTAAACCCTAAAACCCTAAACCCTCAACCCTAAACCCTAAAACCCTAAGACCTTACATCCTAAACCTTACAACCCTACATCCTGAACCCAAAGCCCTGTCCGGGACAGAGCTGCTGCAAGGACCAGCCGCGCAGCGTAGGCCGGTTTCGGAGTGAGCGTTCAGTGGATGAGAATATAGGGGGGGAGGATGGGGGGGTTAGGGATGTAAGGGTGTATAGGGCTTAGGATTCAGGATTTAGAATGGAGGGTTTAGAGTTTAAGGTCTAGACTCCCTGAGCCCTAAACACTGAGTAGAAAGCCTAGTTACCCATACCTGGAGCCCAAAAGTATGTAGAATACTGGCCTTTTGGGCTATTATTATGGGCTAGGGCTATTATTTTACATACTTTTGGGGTTTAGGTAATGATGTGCTACTTTAACCCATTGGGGTTTAGGGTTTGGGGCCGACTGCGGAGCTGAACACAATCTTTAACTTCTGCTTAAAACCCTAAAACCTTTAGGGTTTAGGGTTTAGGGTTTAGGGCCTAAACCCTAAACCCAGTCAACCGCTAACAGCAATTCTTGGAAGCATTCCAGTGCAGATTTAGAGTAGGGAGTGCGGGAATGGAATATGAAAAGCTCCTCTGGGGTTTGGGGTTTAGGGGCTTGGGATCCTCCCAAACCCTAAACCCTAAATCCCTAAATCCCTAAACCCTAAATCCTAAATCCCTCAATCCCTAGAACCCTAAACCCTAAATCCCTAAACCCTAAACCCTTAGGTTTAGGCCTTGCCATTTTGGCTTCAGCGCTTGGGATCCTCCTGGGCTAAGGCCTTGCTGTTTGAGGGTTTAGGGCTTAGGGTTTAGAGTTTAGAGTCCCCCTTTGGTAAATAGAATATAGGGCATTATTAGGGTTATATAGGGAGAATGGAAAAGAAGATGGAAACTACTATATTATAATAGGGTATATGTGGGGGGTTATAGTCCCCCCTAAGTAGATAGAATATGGGTTATACTGGGATCTTAGCATAATCTAGCCACAGCCATATTCTAGCTACTTAAGGGGGGCTACAGGGCTCGGGGCCCGCAACCGAAACGGAAGGAGCATGCGAGGAATGCAAGCTGGGACCATTTGCCCTAAACGTCATAACTTTCTGGTCCAACATATTTCTGCCACGGAAGAGTACCTCAGACCTTTTTGGTGAACATGTTCCAGTAGTCCCCCTCCCCTCGGCTTGCACCTGTATTTGTGGTTGTTTTTACTGACTAGTCAGCCTGCCCCAAAACCTTTTCCTGCTTGGGCATGATGGACCGGGCAAGTGGTTCGATGAAGTTTCCATTGGAGAGGCAATTCTTGCAGCGGACCTGCGGGCATCGAACTGCGAATCCCCAACCATGTTCAAGCTGATACCCCGCTTTCATTGGCTGGCCCAACAACAGCAAGACTGACTTTCCATGCGGTTCATGGCTGAATATGAGCAAAAAGGGTACCCTTATTATTAGAAAATATGAGGTTACTGAACATAGTTTTGCCAGTTAAGGACCTGAGAGATATCTGGCTTCAAGGCCCATGTCACTGGGGAGCTCCTGATCAAGTCTTACAGCACTGCCAATGAGCTGAAGGCCAAGCGCGGCCGGTTCTCTTGAAGGCTGGTGAGAGGCACAAGGGTTTGGTGACCACGGTGGCATCTGTGCTCCTGGAGCCATTTCGAGGCCATCATCAACAAGCTGCAAAGACGGGGAGGGGGTTTCCCAACGCAGCAGCAAGCAGAAATGCGAGTCACGTCCTGGACCCTGACGACGGAGGTTGGGGACATCCCCCTGAGGTTTCCTCATGCGCTACATCGAGTGGGAGCGTGCGCATATGGATTTTGGTGATCATCAACTTCTGAAACTTTCGCTCGAAGCTATCACAGCTTTAAACAAAACTTAGAAGAACCGAACCTCATGAGCCTTTTTGTCGAACCCCAGGGTCCCCGGCATAAAGAACAATAAGCAACTCCGAAGTGAACGTATGGAACCCCCAAAACCCTTTCTAAGAATCAAATTCGATGTGCACTAAGCCTCAATGTTAAGTCCTAAACCCTAAACCCCTAACCCGAAACGCATAACCAGGGCGTGCATCCCTGGAAATCAGATTCTTCAGGCCATTCACGTGAGAGAGTTCCACTGGATTTCTTAAAGAACCTCTCAACGGAAAGGGGGTTTCTGAGGTTCTCAACACCTGTTATATGCAGAACTTCCAGGATCTCACAGAATAGATCCTTCATTTTGCTGCGGATGGGCATCTGGGCGCAGCGTATAACCCCAAAGCTATATCCCCAACCCTAAACCCCATAAGCTCCATAAACCCTATATCCCTAAACCCTGAACCCCAAACCCTAAACCCCAAACCCTAAACCCTAAATCCCTAAAGCCCTACACCCCAAACCCCCAACCCTAAACCCTAAGCCCTAAACCCTAAACCCCAAACCCTAAAACTTTTGGCTGCTAGGGAAGACTCGCAGCCGAGCTCGGACGGTGCCGGCAGAGAGCCCCGCCGGTAGCTCCAGCTCGGAGGAAGGCGTGGCCATTGGGTTTGGGGTGTCGGGTTTAGGGTTTTGGGTTTGCAGTTTAGGGTTTTGAGTTTAGGGTTTAGGGTTTAGAGCTTAGGGTTTGGGGTTTAGGGTTTTGAGTTGAAGGTTTGGGGTTTAGGGTTTAGAGTTTAGGGTTTAGGGTTCAGGGGTCAAACTTACAGTTAGAGTTCAGGGGTTTAGGATCTAGAGATTTCGGATTTAGGGAGGTAGGTTTTTTGGGATATAGATTGGGTACTGCACCCCTTCAGTAACAGTCTATACTAGGGGTCCTATTAAGGGCTATATAACCACATTATAAGTATCATCCAACTGTTACTGAGGGGGGGCAGTACTGAAGATATGGAGTTTTGAAATTCAGGGTTCAGGGTTAAAGCTTGAGGGGGTCTAGAGGGGCTTAGCGTGTTTGTCTTAAGTTTCGGGTTAAGGGTTTAGGGTTAGCACGTGTGCTGAGTCATTGGGAGACATGAAACCTCAACGTACCCTCACCACCAGAAAGCGCAATCCTGAAACCTTACACTGCGGATTCCAAACGCTGAATCCCTAAACCCCAAACCCTGAACCCCAAGCCCCAAACCCTGAACCTTAAACCCTATAGACCCTAACCCCTAAACCTCAAACCCTACACCCTAAACCCTAGCCCCTAAACCCAAAAACCCAAACTCCGGACCTCAGCCCCCACTCCCTGGGCAAGAAACTTCGAAGCCTACCCACTGAACCCGCCAGCCCAAACCCCAAGTCCCCTAAACTCCCGAGGCCCAGAGTGTAGGGTTTAGGGTGTAGGGTTTAGGGTTTAGGGCTTCGGGTTTAGGGTGTAGAGTTTAGGGTGTAGGGTTTAGGGTTTAGGGTGTAGGGTTTAGCGCGTAGGGGCTCAACAGCATTTTGATATCTGACACCCATATACCTTATCTCTCGAGCGTCAGAGGGCATTAGGAAGTATACCTGCAAGCCCTAAAATTGGGTTTAGGGTCTAGGGTTTAGGGCCCGAAAAGCGATTTAAATTCCAGGTGTCCTGTGCTAAGCCTATTTATGACGTCCTTTGACCATCCAGCAAGGTCCCTAAAAGGGCCTGCAAAAGACGAGCAAACGGATGCAAAAGGCTTGACCCTTAGCTTCATGTATGGCTACGTGGGACTCCAATAGTGATATGGGAACTTGCCTAAATTGAGAGAGCCCTATAAAGCCTAAGCCCTAAGCTTTATAAACCTTAAACAGTAAACCGTAAGCCCCAAACACGAAACCCGAAACCCTAAACCCTCAACGACTAAACCCTTAAAATACTCACTGCCTTTAGATCGCTTTCCCAATTGTGCTTGCAATTGTCTCGGCAAACTCAGAGCAAGGGCGACGTCCCTTGGAGGGTTTAGGGTTTAGGATTTGTAGGGCTCAGGGTTTACAGGATTTATGGTTTAGGGTTTATAGTGCTTAGGGAAGGCTGCCGAAAGAAGGGTTCCCCGGTGTATAGTGGGGAATGATCGGAGACACTTTGTCGTCGGTCTTCCAAGAAAGGAACGAGAAATAGCAATCGCGACACCCGCTCGGGAATGCTGATCTTGGAGACGCGAACCTACTGTGTTCTTGCAAGCTTCCGCGACTTAATTACCAGGCAATTCTAAACACTAAACCATAAACCCTAAACGAATTGAATTGGAAAGTTATTGCAGAGGCTTTGATTAACATGACATATGGTTAGTCTAATGAACATCTAACTCAGCAAATTTGAAATCGAATTAGAAGCAAGTTAAAGTCAAATTAAACAACAGTTGAAACCTACCTAGCAGCAAAAAAATGTAATTCACATCTGTTGAAATCTAATTATAATCTGTTGAAATTAAGTGTAAAGTCAACTAAAAAGCCAGCTATGTTTTAAAACAGCCCAAACTCTAATTTAGAGCAACTAACATCACTTAACCTAATAAAACAAACTGAACTCTAATTAACATCAATGAAAAACTAATGAACATCTACAAGTAAAATCAATGAATCCCATTGATTTCAAATTATGATCTAATTCGCATCAGTTGAAATCTAATTTGCATCTATTTTAGCGCAATTAATATTATCCTAGCATGGAGTAAAATCGCACTTAGATTTCATGAAAGTTCCTTTATAAGAAACCCGGTAACAACAATATAAAGCAGTGCCAGTAATTCCTCTGGATTCCTGAATGCCATCCCCCTAATGGGGGGGTCGGATTATAACCCCCCCCCACCTAACAAAAGTACGGATCTGAATAATCCGGGGGGGCCCCCGAACAAGTTCGGGAAAAGTTGTTTGGGGGGCCCGGGCCAATCCCGAACCTTGAGCCTGTAAATAAAATTAAAAGCCCGAACCTAACGCCCACGCCATTAGTTAGGCTCTAAGCATACTTCTTGTACCAGCTAACTACTATCTAGTTATTAGGGGTTGGGTTGCTTAGACTGGCTGGCTTTCTCTCTCTCTCTCTCTTCTCTGGTTTTCTTCTTTTTGTCTTTTTGTTTTTTTCTTCTACCTGGGCGTTTCCAGAAGCCAGCATGCACTATTCCGTTCCTATGTTGTTATTAATTCGTTCAGCCCGGATTTAGCTCTAATACGACCCCCTTTATATTATTCCGTTCAGGCCTGATGTAGCTCTAATACGACCCCCTTTCTTAATCCAACCTCCCCATTAACGACGGTAGCTTCCAGGGAATTTCTGGAATTCGTGATTCTCAGAGGGCTTAGGGCTCAGGGTGAACTAATTACGAAGAGCGGGGGTGTTGTTATTATAGGGGGAAGCGATTAGTTCACGTGCCTCATCAGGATGGGATATGAGACCTTAAGGGTACCTTAATCTACCCTGATTGGGGCATTAATCGGGAATGTTAGGGTCTAAGAGCCCATCTCTAGAAAGCCAGTAGCTCATAATTATAGCCTGCTTTCCCCCAAGTTGCTACTACTTTGGCTTAAAGTAGCCCACAATTATGGGGAAAAAGGCCCTAAACCCTAAACCCTAAACCCCAACCCCATAATTATGGGTAGCTAGGCTTTCTAGGTCGTGGTATCAAACCTTGCTAGCCCGATGAAGGGCCCATAAAAAGGACACAGGAAGCAGCTGCCATGGTAGGGATCCATGCCCCAGGCCCTAAACCCTAAATAATAATGGGGTTGGGGTTTAGGGTTTGGGGTTTAGGGTTTGAGGGTTTAGGGCCTAATTACCCATAATAATGGGCTACTTTAACCCAAAGTAGTAGGAATTTGGGGGAAAGTTGCCTGTCATTATGGGTAGCTAGCTTTTTAGGTAAACTCTAGCACCCTAAACCCTAAACTCAACGCCCTAAGCCCTAAACCCTATACACCCTATACCCTGAACCCTGAACCCTAAACCCCACCCTGAACCCCAAACCCTAAGCCTTGCTTTGGACCTTAGACTTTCAGAGCAGTTTCTAATGTCAACTGATGGACGGAAAACCTCAACTCGGAGCCCTCAACCCTAAACCCTACCTGGAAAGCCAGTTAGGGTTTAGGGTTTAGGGTTTAGGGGCCTGGAAAGCCAGTTACCCATAATTATAGGCAACTTTCCACTAATTTCCTACTACTTCGGGTTATAGTAACCCATTATTATGGGTAACTAGGCTTTCTAGCCTAAACCTCGGGGATGATATAGGGTTTAGTAAGGGTTTAGGGATGAGGGTTCAGGGTTTAGGGATTAGGGTTTAGGGTCTGAACTCCTTAACGGGGGTTATATGGCGGATTATACCGGGGATTACTATGGGGTTTCTTAAGGGAGATACGGGGAGCTTAGACTAGAAAACCCTAAACCCTAAACCCTAAACCACTAGAGCTCACATACACATGACTGGACTCCCAAGACACTGAATCCGAGACCCTGCATCGGCCCAAGGCCTAAACCGTAAATCCTCAACTGAGGGTTTAGGGTTTAGGGGTTTAGGGTTTAGGGTTTAGGGGTTTAGGGTTTAGGGGTTTAGGGTTTATGGTTTAGGGTTTAGGGTTGAGTTGTATTTTATTGGGGATACTATGGCACCCAATAGAGAGTAAGATTATATCCTCCTTTGGGGGTAAAGTATTTTCTATAAGGAATATGATCTTACTGGGTTCAACCACCAAAAAACACTACTCAACTCTAGATCTAGACCTTTAAATCTTCCAACCGCAACTGGTCCATGAAGGTATACAGTTCAGACTTAGTGCCCGAAATCGTCACCATAAAGTTGCTTTGGGGCCCAGGTATGTACTATATACTTACCGTAAACCCCAAACCCTGAATCCTACACCTTATAATTCAGAACTGCACGGACCCTTTGGGAACCTAAATCCGGCTGGTTTTTAAAAACCAAGCAGCAAATCCGACGCCAGAAACGCCTTCGGCAACTCCGCAGCCGCAGGACGGGGGGCTTAGGGTTTAGGGTTTAGGGATGTGGGGGTTTAGGAGTTAAGGTTTATAGGGTTTAGGGGGTTAGGGTGTAAAGTTTGGTGTTTAGGGTTGAGGAGTTAAAGTTTTTAGGGTTTTGGGGTTTGAGGGTTTATGTTTTAGGGGGTTGGGGTTTATGGTTTGGGGTTGGGGTGTGGGCGTTGAGGGTTTAGGGTTTGGGGGTTTAGGATTTGGGTGTTAAGGTTTAGAGGATTTAGGGGTTTACGGTTCGTGTATGGTTTGGGGTTTGAGTGTTTAGGGTTGGGGAGTTAAGGGTTAGGGTCTAATGTTAGCCTCCATGAACCAATAACCGGGGCGTCAATGAAATTTTCCCGCCGCGCCAAGAATCCGGAACACTGCTTCTTCCGGTTTCTAACACGTTCGCAGTCCGAAAACGCATAAAGAAGTTCAATCGGCAATTTTAATGAAATGAAAATAACAAAGCTCCGCCCAACAAGAATCTGATTTCTATGGATTTTCTGCATATACTACAGTACTACTCCCTATACTGCTTAGTCCAACCCCCGCCTCTAAGAGTCATTCTTGCACCCACTTCGTGGACCGAAATCACAAAACCAAGTCCTTTTTGTTGGTTGGTACTGTATGCTTTCGAGGGTACCTACAGTTTAGGGCAGTGGTCTGAAAACAAGAGTGCCGCTGGAAAACCCTGACAGAGTCGGGGGCCTGAACAAGGATTATGCGGTCCTTACCATGCATGGGATAAGTGGTTTTTGGGGACAACACCCATGTGATCAGTTTAATTCATGATCAGACCTGGAACACAGCTTAGGGTTCAGAGCCTAGATTTGTTGAACGAACTGTTCAGTCCATAAAGATGTGACGCAAGGTGGAATCAGCAAAGACCCCCTGATAGAGTCGTTGGGGAGTGTGGGGGGATTATAGAGCAAAGGACAAAGCTACTCCTAGGTCTGGCTAAGCAAAGCAAAACAGACGCAGTTGCTTCATGCTGCCGTTGCCAGACAGTACTTCTATCCCGCAGTACAGTTAAGGGAGCTGTTGTGATCCTTCCTCCCGGATTGTTAACCCCCATCCCACTCCCTCAATAAACTGTCCGCGCAAGGGAATATTTAAGTACTTGGACCCTTAAGGTTGGATTTTCCTTAGTTGCCAGGCCACGCCAGACCCTTCAGTGAGGCCTCGAGGGCCAGCGAGACGTCTGGAAAGGGGTCTGGGGTCTAGGGTCTTGGGCTTCAGCATTTGGGGGCTTCCCAAGATTCGCGCTACCGTTTTGGGGGTTCGCAAAATAAGGCGTAAAGTATTTTTGGTCATATTTGGGTCCCCGTACTTAAAGAAATTACGTACCACTTGTTTGAAAGTCAAAGCTTCTGGATGTGTCCACTTCACTTGGCCTTCTGTATGGAGCGCTCACTGGCTACAACACTGAGATGTGCGCTTCGATCATGGCGCAGCTAGGAGACGTTGTCGCCGCGGAGGACGTGGAATAAAAGATCCCGAGCCATCATCAAAAGCTCCACAGCGCTGCGGTTCATGCGTGTTTACGTCCACAAGGAGTGTGGCCAGACAGGGGGGCAGAATACCCTTCATCCAGGGCGGCCAAGGATCTACGGCCCCTCCGGAATGTCTCAAAAACAGATCTAGAACTGGGGACCTTTGCAGATTCAGTAGTGCGCTGTTTGAGAGAGAAGGTTTCTAGATTTAGAAAAACATGCCGGGTAGGGTCCTAGCTTTGTCGCCATGAAACACCGGATGCTTACATTTGACGGTTTCCATTGTGGTCCTTGCCCTTGCCCTCGTAAATGCAGCTCTTCATGTTTGGGATACCGCCAAAGGGGACAAGAATCTTGAAAACCTCCATATCGATAAGATCAAATAAGTTCCCACCAAATTTCCACACCGCTTGCAGTATCCTGCAGTGCAGGTGAGGAACGGACAACCTTAAATTTAACTGCCAAAGCCTAAACCCTGAAACCCTAAACCCTGCAACCCTAAACCCTGAACCCCAAATCCTGTAGGCATCAAACCTGACCCCTTCGAAATCAGGAATCCCTTCTTTTGTTAGGGTTTAGGGTTCATTCTGGGATATAAGTATATAATCTATGTAAACCTCAGCTTGGTATGCTTCCCCCAGTCAAGAATATGAAAAGCAGAGCTGTTTGTTTGCTTTCGTGCCCTGGTAACAAAGCCCTGAAGCCATGAACATATCCCAAGGGCCGAGGTTCCGCTTGCATCCTCTTTTTGCGGACCTTTCAAAATGTGGGATTTGGGTTTGGGGTATGTTGAATAGTCTTGTGAAATGAGGAAGTAGCAAATGCTAAAGCCGAACCTTAAACCCTAAACCTGAAACCCTAAACCCGAGTCTGAGGGATTGGCTTTGTAGCCCACCCTTGCCTTGAATACATGACCGTGAATGGAAGCGAAGATAGAATTTGTTGTAAGGTTTACGGTTTGGGGGTGCGTAAGCGGGAATGGGTGATTGGAGTGGAGGGACCATGAACGAGGATGACGCACGGACGAATATGAGGATCCCTCCATCATTCTTTGCTCGCACGTAAATCCTAAACTCTAAACCCGAAACCTCTAACCCCCACATCATCCTGTATATCCTCATAGAGCTACGTTTGCATGTGGCTCTCACATATTTCTTGCCTGCTACTCAGAACCTTGGCATGACTGAGACATCCTGGCAGGTCGTTTAGGGTTTTACATAGGGTTTAGGGTTTTTTAGGGCATTAGGACATTAGGGCTTAGGAATGAAGGTTTACGTCTTTGGTTTAAAGGCTTAGGTCCTAAACCTTAAGCACGCAAGTTTAAACTGTTCCCGAAGCCCCAAATTACAGCTGAAGCCAGGAAGTACGGTATCAGCATCTAACGAAAAACTTTTGATCCTGAGCCCATTGTAACACTGAGCTCTACCCACCGCACCTTGAAATCCTCAGCTTCTGGCTTTGGATTCAGATTCCTAACGTTTTGGCGGGTAGAACCCCTTGTCTATCGAGATAAGAGTGCCCGGTTTTCCTAAGTGACGTGCACAATTCTATTGAAGCGTTCCTTTCGAAACAGGAGAGATAGCAACCGCGTTGTTTAGTTTAGGGTTTGGGGGTGCAGGCATTTAGGGTCTAGGGTGTCCAAAAGAGACTTGGCTTTCACCTGGCGCTGATCTTGCTTTCCCCCTCACCATGCCGCCATAACACGTGTCAGGAAGCCGGGACACCCCAAAATCTTCAGATTGAATTGTTGTTAATAGTATCTGGATGGTGATATGATTTGCACCGGCAAATATTCCTAAGCCCAATAAGGTATGTGAGTTGTTCAATGCACTATTCAGAAACATCACCTTGTACTGTACCTTGAACCACAAACTTAAGCCCCAAACCCTAAGCCCAAACCCTCAACCCTAAACCCGAACCCTAAACCCTAAATCACTTAAGCTTTGAGTCACCTTGCCGGACAGGGTGGAGAAGGAGCGAGGGGAACTGCTGATGAGGGTACCTGCAGCTGCAGAATGGAGGAAATCTTTTCGTAGGGCTTTTAGGGGATACGCTGAGTTTAGGGGGTTTAGGGCTTAGGGGTAGGGAGGATATATAGTGTTTAGGGTCTATGGAAAAACTAACAATACCTATGCCTCTAGATTCCTTGTATGAATATGGTGTAGGGTACCCCAAGTAGACAGCAACATAGTATTGGTAGTTATTTACGCGTCTATATAAGGGCAGCTTAGGATTGCCAAAAGTAAGTAGGGGCCCCTGTAAGTGGGGGGTGGGTCCTCGAGAACTAGGGTTCGAGTATTATGGGTCCGTGGGCCCCGGTCTGTGGAAACTGCTACTTATACGACATTGGCTTGCATGACTAGAACGGAGTGTGAAGCTTGACTAAGTATCATGCGTTGTGGGCTTAGCAGTTCACGGTTTGGGCTTTAGGGTTCTTAAGCTTCAGGGACTCCCTAGAAATAGCAGTCATCTGGGTGGATACAAAATGAAGTGTAGGTAGCAGGGGTGTCAGATGAACTCTAGGGTCTAGGGTTTAGGGGTTCGGGTTGTTGGTTGGAGCCTTGACGTGGGCTTTCTACAGATTGGATGTGGGTCGTCCCCCTTACAACACGTTTTGTTAAGCAAAAATGTTTCTCATGAGGGTGCGATTATCATGGCTCTTCTTAGCTAACAAGTGCGGTAGCTTTTACTTGAAGGGTCATGGGAACTTTGTACGTTATGAGGTGGCGTATCTGGACTTATGGCCAACAGATTTTGTATGTGTACGAAGCAAGTCCAACTGCCCCAATAGCCCTTGCATGAGAACCTTGTGAGGGGAAGACAAGCTACGCTTAACCCCGAACCGCCCGCAATTCAAACCACAAGCGCAAACCTTGAACCATACTGTACTGACCCCTCATCGACTTTTTCCACACCCGAACTGTGAAAATCAAGTTGCGCGCATCAAACTTCCAATTTCCTAACCCTAAACCCTAAATCCTGAACACTCAACCCTATAAGCCCTAAACCCTAGTCAGGTTTAGGGCTGAGGGTTTGTCGGGGTCCCGTCTAGTCCCTGAGATCTTCCGGGCTTCTCGTACATCTTGGATAGCAGAACAAGCTTCCCATACGGCTTAGGTTTTAGAGCTTGGGGTTTAGGGCTCAGAGTCAGAGTTGAAGGTTTAGGTTTTAGGGTAATATGTTGTTTTTCGATTGCGGTATTGAGTAAGCCCTTTTTCTCCCTTTGGGGTCTTACGTCTTAAGTTCTTCCATAAAATTAAGCCGTATTTAAAAAGGATGACTTGTTTAGTCTTGGTGACTGGGGTCCTAGTGAACCAACCTTGACGTTTTGAACTGTTTTGTCTTCGCGCAACGCTTGTTGAAACTTATGATTTGTACGACACCTCTAATCCTGAAGCCCCATGGTTCGCCCAATGTCTCCCGATGCAGCAGGCGGACATCATTCGATACACAGAAAATGAATCCAAGCTATGGGATATCTCTTCTCCGGGAACTTATCTGTTCTTACAACTGTATCATCCTTGCCTGATTATTGGATGTTGATCTCTTTGAGTAAGGAATGGATGCAAGCTGTCATTTGGCACTTCGTTGCCCGATTCGCGTAGGAACTACAGAGGTGTTCCCTGAAGAATGAGTCTCGGGATTCTGTACTTAGTTGCTTAGTTCTGTATGATAGCAGGTACCAAGCTCAGTCCACGCTGTCCCGATGCAAGGGCCCTAAACCCTAAACCCTATAGGGTTTGATGTAGCTAAAGGCCCACTCATGTGACTGAAAGGCTCATGCTGCAATTGTAGCGCAGCCCCCACCCCTGTTTCATTCGCGCTTCTGAGATCTCTGGGATGTCTTTGCATACCCCACCTTTTTTGAGGCCACCTACTCTTGTATATAGAAGAGAATAGACAGGTTTCATTTTTCTAGAGCAGTATGACCCTACTCCCTAAAGTTTAAATCCTAAATCCACTGGATTCTAAACCCCAAACCCTCCCTCAAGGGATCCCCTAAACCCTAAGACCCCCTATCTACCCCCTTGTGGTTTCCATTGTCTTGTCTTTTCCTTTTCTTCTCCTTCCCTACTACCCTAAACCACACCAGGAAAGCCTACTTATCCAAAATACGTTCAGGGTTAACCCACCCAAAGTGGTAGGAGTTGGGGGGCAAGTAGACAGCCCCTAAGCCCTCCAAACAGGCTTTCTCGGTAATACCTAAACCAGGCACTGCGCGACTTTCACCAGCGACGCAAAAGGCGGCAGAAGGAAAGACATGGGCGAACGGAGCGGCTTTGCTTAACAGGCTTAGGGTTTAGGGTTGAGGGTTCCGAAACAGTAGTAATAATAGTAGGGATATGAATAACACTAGCAAGAATCATAGTAGTACTAGGAATAAGCACAGCAATATTCGCAAGGGGCTCACCAAATCATGGTAGCGTACATACAGACTGGTCTCAGAACTGCTTTACAAGGCCGGTTTTGGAAGTAGTTTGGACACGGTTGATGCTGCAGCTTTATGTGAGCCATAGTCCAGGGGGGGGTTACATAGGGGATTATACAGGGTTTGGGGTTCAGGGATTGGGGTCTAAACTCCTTGAAAGTGGGGGGTAAATGGGGGACCATGAGGGGCGAAAAAGGAGGATACTAAGAGTTTAGATTATAGCTCATGTAAAGTTTGGGCTTTCTTTAGCAAGGGCCGTGAGTGTGCCGTGCTTGCTTGGTTGTTTCTAAGCGGCTGTGACTGACCCCCGCAAAACTATACCCTAAACCCTAAACCCTAAACTATACCCAACATGAAGAGATTACTTGTAGACAGTTTCGTTTCAGACACCTAGCAAAACATGATTTGGGGATCATGCTCAGAGTTTTGTCTGTTTAGGGTTTAGGGTTTAGGGGCAACCACAAAATTCGCCTTGGCTGAGGAACATGTACTTCCGCAACGTTGGCTACTTCATCGAACTCATGGATGAGACCCTGGGCCGCATGAGTAATAAATTAGGGGTACCTTTAAAGCGGCTTATAGGGGCTATATAGGGATGAGTGAAAAGGAAATGGAAACTACTATTGAGGGTTTAGGGTTGAGGCTTAGGGCCCCAAATGAAAGATCGCCATCTGGTTTTCATGATTCTTGATGGAGACTTGCTTGAATAAACCTCCGAAAACTCCCAGATTTTCATTAAAAGTTAGAGTGCAGAGGTTGCCCTAAACCCTAAACCCGCAGATGCTCATTGGAAGTTAGGGTGCAGAGGTTGCCGGGTCAGCGGTCCAGGTTTGGCTCTTCGTCTCCTTCATGGACCTTGGCAGGGTACCCTAAAGGTCCAAGGACCCAAATAATAGGGTCCCTTTAAAGGGGAATATATATAAGGATATTAGGGGACTATATAGGGGTATATAAGGCCCAAATAATAGGGTTTTAGGCCCCAAATACCACTAATAATTTAGTATTTGCGCCCTAAAACCCCATTATTTAGGTCCTTGGACTCTTAGGGGTAGGTGGGCCCTTCGCTTAGCCAAAGTATATTTAACAAAAGCGGAATGAGCACATCAGGCTGATTAGCTAGTCTGTTTCTGCGTCCAGGTTTTCCGAGGGTAGGATTCGTCAGGACTACGAGTCTAGGGAGAGCTTAAGGGAACTTGACTATGAGGCTTGTTCCCTGGGGTTTGTTGGTTCGCACCAAGGGGCATGGGTCAGCTACCCTTGTCTTCGCCCCGCAAGCTTTACATGAACACGAAGTAAGGTTTCGGATTTACATGCAGAGTTGAGGGCCTAGGGTTGGGGATAGGCACTTGATGAAGTAAGTCTTCACAGAACAAGTGCCAAATCCTGCGATCTCCATGAAGGACCCTTTTCATGAGATCATGATAACCGTGAAATGCTGAAAAGATTTCCCAGAAGTTTCCAACTTTCTTCCAACTGGCCCAACTCCTCAATTTGACCAGGGCTCTGCAGTAGGCTCCTTTCCGCTTTTTGGGGTTCTGGGTTCCACATGAATCACCCTAAGGGTCCAAGGACCCAAATTATGGGGTTTTAGGGCCCAACTACCATTGATATTACAGTATTAGGGCCCTAAAACCCGTTCTGGGTAGTTTTTTTTTTGCGTTCAGGGTCTGGGTCTTCTACCCAAAGCAACAGCAGACGCCCTGAACCCTGAGCCCTAGCCCCTAAAAACCCTAACCCTTATACACATCTCCCTATACATCCTGCAGAAGCCTTGCATCCCGCTCATATATATATATATATTTATCCCCTTTCCGGAAACCCTGCAGCACAAAACCCTAAATCCCTTGGAGTGGGTTCCGGAGGAGGTGTTCGCGCTGCTGGGGGTACCTCCTGGCATTATTGGGGGGTATCCCAAAATTAGGAGTACCTTTATGGGTCCCTATAATGAGGACTTTAGTATTTTGGAGTCTAGATTGAGTCCCTTACTTTGGGAAGCTACCTATGAAGGACCTTGCTAAGGTCTGGGGCTAAGGGTTAAGGGTTTAGGCTTTAGGGTGGAGGGTAATCTTGCACAAGTTAGGATCCCCAATATAATGCGCTCCTTAGGTATAGCGCATATACGGCGGTGGAGGAATCCCACAGTAGGGTCACTACTAAGCATATGTGGGGTCAAAGGGTAGGATGAAGCTGGGTGGATGCAGGATCCCTGCGTTGAATTCTGGGATGTGCTCATGTGGGTGGGGGTTAGGTTTTAGAGAGTAGGGCTTAGGGATTAGGATGTAGGGTTCGGGTCATATCATACCCCCTTCCCGCACCCATTGTTTGAGCACCAAAGCGTGAGAGACATGTATATAGACCTTAAACTGAAACGCTCACCCTAAACCCTAAACCCATAAATCTCCTCAACCCTACCCCCCAGCTGTTTGCTGCATTGGCTTCACTTCTGAAGCGCACAAGTTGGAATGCCTACTTGACTTGCGGAGACGAGCGGCGTCTCATGGATACGCCGAAGTCAGGGATGCACATGGGTGGTTGTCAAAATGTTTGGTCCCATTTTGGGTACCCTAAATATTAGGTGCCGTATTATAATAGGGATCCAAAAAGGTGGCCATAATTTTGACAACCACCCACATGTTGGGGCGGCTTAGCCAAGCCCACTGCCTTCTGGGACAAGCTTTGGTTTGACGATGCTCAGCGACTGCGCAAGAAGTCCCGTGCATGTGGGTCCTGCAAGTGGTTGCCTGGCTATCATTGGAACTGCGTAAAATTTTGTGTTTGCAGAGAATGCGCGGGTGGCTGTATCGCTTAATTAAACTCAGGCCAGCGTTCGATTGTCATGCCCCCTGCGAGCGTGCGAAATCGTTTTTTGCTGTAAACTTGGTGCGCGTGACGTTCTTGGATTTCTTCTATTGCTGAGCAGAATAAGCCCCTAAACCCAAGACCCTTATATAACCCCGAAACCCGAAACCCTTGATAGCGGAAGCCCTAAGCCCTAATTATACCCCTAAACCCTGCAACCTGAAACCCTAAGCCTTTAAACGCTGACGTTGGCCCCAAGGAACGACACGGCCAGCCGCCACCGGGATCGCAAGGAGTCCAAGAGGCGGATACGGAAGGAGGCAGCGTTTGGGTTGTAAGGGTTTAGGGTTTCTCTAGAAAGGGCGATAGATGGGTTGGTTTTTTAGGGAAATATATAGGGACATGTGCCTTTTGGGGATTAGGATTTGCGTTTGGTATTGGGATCAAGGGACTTAGGGCATAGGGTTGCGGAGGTTTAGGGCTTTGCATATGTGATGAGAGGATCTCGAAAGCATGCTTCTTGCTTTAGGTGTGAGTGTTATATGGTGGTCCTTGTACATCGAGATAAACAGGAAATGTTTTTGTTTTTTAATGCCGTGTTTTCAGTGCCTGACAAGAACCCTGCAGTTTTGTTAGCCGTGTTCTCAGCCAGCTTATGCTTGACTATAGAAGCTAATCCAAGCCCTCTTTTTGTAGCTAAACCTAGATGGTAGTTTTCCTTAATCGGAAGACCCGAAGAAAGACCCCAAAGCACTATAGTCCTTAATACAGGGACCTCCAAAATGGTACCCCCCCCCCCC